>CAUYLG010068008.1:0-30192 GCA_963573385.1 Cacajao melanocephalus
TGAGGCAGGAGAATTGCTTGAACCCAGGAGGTGGAGGTTTCAGTGAGCCGAGATCATGCTACTACACTCCAGGCTGGGTGACAGAGAGAGGCTCTGTCTCAAAAAAATAAATAAAGATTAAAAAACAAAAATGGGGGAGGAGATCCCCAGGCCCAGTACCATCTGCCATGCCAAGTAAGGCCCAGGGCCAGAGCTGGGGGGCCTGGAGGGGAAGAGGTTCATACCCAAAGGAGGCTCTGGGATCACCTCAGAAACGTCAGTGGGAAAGGTCCTGGGTGAGGTAGTGATGGAATGGGTGGCAATGAGGCATGGGGGCTCATGGATAGACCCCAGTTTCGGAGAAGGTATCCGGGGTGCCATTGAAAGTTGGGATGAGTGTCAGGACTGAAGAATCCAGGTTGGGGTGGAGAGTGAGAGGTGAAATGGCACAAAATAGGGAAGTCAGGATTTGGGTCAACCTCTCAGGGTGGGCCGTAAGCTCAGTGAGGGTTAGAAGTGGGGGTTAAGACCCACAGGGGGCTGTGTCTTCAGGGACGGGGACTGCCTCAAGATACCCCCTTCCCCCTCCACACGGGCACCCCGCCCTGGCTGGGAGTAAACACCTCAAACACCCTAATCCCATTAGTGCTGCTCTCTGGGCTCCCACAGCCCGGGGCAGGGAACAAACACCCCCACCCCACCCATAGCCCCACCCTCCTCAGATCACCCAATCAAGAGCCCTGAGTCCCAGGGGAAACTCAGGCAGCCCTCTCTCTCTCTTTTTTTTTTCCAAAGATGGCGTTTCACCATGTTGGTCAGGCTGGTCTTGAACTCCTGACCTCAGGTGATCTGCTCACCTTGGCCTCCAAAGTGCTTGGATTACAGGCATGAGCCACCACGCCCAGCCAGGCAGCCCTCTCTCAAAGACCCCAGAGAGAGAGGAAGGGAGGACGGGGGTCCCAGTGTTGGCCTCAAGCCCTCCTGCTGGACTCTGGAGGCCACTGCATTTCTGCGGGGTCTGAAACGTCCCTGGGGGAGCCCCCTGCGCCTGCCCTCAGCTGCCTTCCTGCAGTGGAAAAGTCCAGAGAGGAGCAAAGAGCTCAGCAGACGTGTCCCCAGAGAAGAACCAAACAAAGCCAAGCTGATGCTAGTCTTTTATTAGGAGTTAAATAGGCCCTTTCCCATCGAGGTCTCATTGGTGCCTCAGAGCAGATCCTGCCTCCTCCCAACCACAAGAGAGGCAGCAGGGATGCACTGGGCAGGCTGGGGCCCAGAGTGGCTCTACCTCTCACTCCTGGGCATCCTGGGTAAAATGGGTTAACTGAACACAGAAGACCTTGGCAAGTCCAGATTGAAAGGGGTACAGGAGAGAGGGTAGGAGGGGGTATGGGAGAGACAACAGCTGGCACAACCCCCGGAGCAGAGGCTACTCGGGGCAGGGCGGCTCTGGGGCGCAGTCCTTGAAGTACTCGTGGCAGTAGAGACAGAGACAGGCAAGTGAGCGCACGTACTCCACAAAGTCCACCTCGCAGTCCTCGTTGGTGTCCAGAACACTCATGAATTTGTTGTAGTCACACTCCCGAAACTCAGTCTGTGCAAGGGAGGGGTGGGGAAGGGTGGGGAGCAGGATGAGGGGGGCAGAACAGCCTCACACACCACTTCCCTCCCTCCTCTCCCACGTGGACCCACCCCACCCCAAACTACACCCTTCCAAGGGCCGACTTCAACCTACGTGTTCCGATAATGCACCCATTGCGATCCCCTCCCAAATCCGCCCTCTCAGATTATTAATCGAGCGCCTGCTATCTGCTACTGAGTGCCTACTACGCGTCAGGCCTTCTTCTTGGTGCTCTCGCTCAGTCCTCTCACAACCCTACAAGGCAGCAGGTGTGATGATTGTCCTCCCATTTTACAGATGAGGAAGCTGAGGCTTCTGCTGTGTCCATTCTCTTCCTCCCACTTCCTCCTCACAGTCCAGCCTCCTCCCCTTGCTGACCTGTGCTCAGGCTTGTCCCCAGATCTCTCTTTGCAGAGTCCAGGCCGTACCTCCCGCTGGGTGAGGAGGGGACGGACACTGCGTACTCACCGGGGTCCAGGTGGGCAGCTCCTTCTGCAGCAGCTCCTTGAGCTCGGCCTGGCAGAGCTTGTGTTTGTCCCCACAGCGCCCTGCATATTCCTGGAAGGTGCACACGATGGCAGCTACCGCCTGCTCCAGAGGCCTGGCCATCCTCACTGTCACAGAACAAGGGCGTGACTCACAGCAGAGTTCCAGGCCAGCCGCCTGCTCACCTCTGCCTTCCATGTTTCTCAGAGACTGTTCCCAGACCCAGCTTAACCTCCACCAGGCTTCAGGCCCCATGGCTCTCCCTCCTCTGAGCAGCTCTCCTGGACCACACAAGCCCCTATTAATTTATCTCCCTGCTGCCCTCTTGTTATTTTCCCCATGTAGAGGTCTCATTGCCCAAACATCACTGCAAACTCCTTAAAGAGACAGCATCTCACCCCACCACCCACACACCCCACCATGGGGCTCCTTAAGCATTCTCAGGTTCTCCGACACCCAGGGGTGGCTTGGTCCCCGTCTGCCCCAACCCGCGAGATGCCCTAGAAGCCTCCTGCCCTGCAGGAGCTTGCACAAGGAGAGCCTGGCCCTGTGCTTCTCTGTCCTCAGGCCCGTGGAGAAGCTAGGCCTTAGCAGGGAGGGAAGGGCAGGCCTGAGAGGAGCCCCCACCACCTCACCACCACTCCCCTCACCCTGCCTCCTGCCCTGAACTCAAGGAAGCTGCATCCAAGAGAAAAACTCGTGGGCTCCTCTCTGCCTCTCACCGGCTGTGCAAGCCTGGTGAGCCATTTGCCTCTCCGGGTCTCAGGGGTCTGATCTGTGAAGTGGGGTTCATCCCACCTCGCAGGCCCAGTTAGGAACCGGAGCTAGATGGTCTCGAGAGTTGACCGGTTCAGGTATTTACCAATCTGAGACTGGCCTCCCCTGAGGTTACCCCCGTGACCCTTAGAGGGGAGGATCTGCACAGGGATACCCTGTTCTATTGGAGGGGAAGCCCTTCCTGGAATTGCTCACCTCCCCCCACTTCCACTGTCCCCTTCTACCGCCCTTCTGGGATGATGCCTCCAGCCTGGGAAAACCCGAAAGCAGCCAGGAAGGCAAGAGTTTTTTCCATGCAAGACCAGTGACTCACTCCTGGTTCCCCCACGGGATGAGAGTCCTGCAGCACAGGGTGGCCAGGGCCAAGACTCTCCCTGAAGATTCGCCCACGGCTGGGCCTGCTGCTGGGAGCAAATGGCTGGCGTGGTTGCGGCTGGCAGGAAAGTAGGGGAGGGAGAGTGGGGGGAGCCAAGCACTGCCAGGGTTTAATTTGTTGTAAACAGCCCAGGATTGGAGCAAGATGTCCAGGTTCCCAGCAGAGGAGAGGGCCATGACCCCCAGGAATAAGGAGCCACAGAGGGGCTCAGCACACCTTTCTGGGCTCCTGCCAGCCTACCTGGCACCACCACTGCTGCTGGTTCAGAAGCACAGTGCCTGGAGGTGTGGGAATCCTCTCTTCCCCCTGCAGCCCTAGCCAGTCTTGACCCGTCCCCAGGAAGGAAGCAAGGAGGCAAGGAGCCGGTGAGGGGCTGACTAAGGAGAACACCAGAACCTTGAGCCCAGTGCTCCCACCCCAAGGCAGACCTCAGCTCTGCACACCCCCCGGCCCAAACTTCCCCGACAGCCCTTTGGTGTGCAAGGAAACCTCTGCGTCCACCGTGTCTGACTTCCCTCCCCCTGACAGTCCCGCTATGGTCATCTCTCTGCTCCCAATGCCAGACCCTGGGTCAGGAGTCAGGCTGGCTATTGGGGGTCCCCCGAGCTGCCCTGACACTCAACCCAGGGCAGGACCCAAGCAGCCAGCACTCACCACTGGTACTGGCGTTTCAGCCGTAGGAGCTTAGAGACAGGGCATCCCTATTTGTAGCCTCCCAAGAAAGGAAGGAAGCAATTACGGGGGACTCAAGTAGGTCAACACTGAGGATGCCCTCGGGGAGACCTCAGCAACCCCATTACAGGCGCCACCTGCCCACCTATCCACGCGCACATCAAAGGCCAGTCTGGGCTCAGACACCACTCCCCATTCACGCCCCCTCTGCCCTCTCCCAGAGTCAGGACCTGCGGACAGCCTCCTTCCCAGTCCTTTCAGCTCTGTCGGAGGAGACGGGCTGGCTTATCCATCACATCACAGCCCCGTCTCTTCATTCTGCAGAGGCCCCCAGAATACCAAGTGGGGACACACTTCCGCCTCGCTGAGGTTGCACCCCTACAAATCTCCATTCCGGGGAGACCTTGCAGAGCACATGGCTAAGCCTCCCCTTTACAGATGAGAAGACTGATCTTGCCTGACCAGATCGCAGCTTTTGGCTGTGAACTGCTTGCCTCCCCGGGGAAATCGTCAGTGGTATGTCTTTGAGGCATAGGGAGAAGTGTATTCCTCCCAGGGGCACTTCCAGCAGTCTAAGCTTGAGTTTTCTAGCCCTTCCACCCCCGGTGATGGGAATGAATTTGGGCTACAGAGTCACATGAAGGCTGCCCGTGGCTGGAGCTCCTCAAGGGCTGTTTTCCTTCTTCCCCTGCTTGCTCAGCACCAAAACAACGTTCCTTGAAGTCTTGTGGGTGGCAGGATGGGATTTCCTCTGGCTTTTAGCTTGAGTGTGTAGCCTTTTGGGATCTCAGCATCATGGGAGGGTCACTCATTTGTGTCCCCTCCTGGGGTGAGCCTGTGCTTCCGCTTCTCTCTTCCTCACTCCCCAGACCATCAAAGTCAAAGCTCGGGCTTGGCTTGGCTTGGCCAATGACCTCAGGGCACCAAGGGCTCCAGTACAGAATCTGCTTTTACTTAGATTTTTACCTCCTCATTTCTTACTGCCTCGTGGGCTCTTCAATGCTTTGAAAAGATTTAATTCTATGCAGGATTTTTCGTTGTTTTAGCTGGAGTGAGCACAGACCACCATATTACCAGAAACAGATATCCTTTCATATCACTTGTCTATTCTCTCCCTCACACCGAAGCCTGAGAAACTCCTCCCCATTTCATTGGAAGAGAATCTAAAACCTAGAAGAGTGTGAGAGGGAGAAGAGGAAGGAGATTGATTCCCAGCCTAAGTAAGAAGCCTTCTTGCCGTTGCAGGCAGCCAGAGCACCGGTGATACCTCGACCTGGCCCTCGGCCCTCAGCACCAAGCCTTGCCTGTGGCATCCTCTCCTTGGAGAGGGAGCAAGGAGAGGATGCTTGGAGTGTTGGGAGCAAGGAGTGTTGGGAGGACTCCCCTCCCTGTTGGGGAGGGGAGTGAGCGATGGAGGAGGGAAGGAAAGGAGAAGCTGTGATTAGCCCTGTTTTATAGGCCAGGAAATATGGGGAGCAGGGGGCGGAGAACAAGAGACTGTCACGCAGCAGAAACAGGGGCCAGAGTGGACCAGCAATTAATTCAGCTGTAGGTCAATCACCTGTAATATCCCAGCTCTGCTACCAGCCACCTCCCTTAAGCAGGCCACCTCTGCTCTTTCACTCATCTGCCAATGATGGAGGATGATAATAGTAACTACCTCATAGGTTTGTGCAGGGCTTAAATAAACTAATATATATAAAGCTCATAGAATAAATAGTGTCCAACACATGGCAAGGGCTTGATAAATGTCAAGAGGTGAGTGAGGCCAGGTGAGGTGGTTCACACCTGTAATCCCAGTACTTTGGGAGGCCGGGGTGAACAGATCACCTGAGGTCAGGAGTTCAAGACCAGCCTGGCCAACATGGTGAAACCCCATCTGTACTAAAAATACAAAAAAATAGTTGGGCATGGTTGTGTGCACCTGTAATCCCAGCTACTTGGGAGGCTGAGGTAGGAGAATCATTTGAACCCGGGAGACGGAGGTTGCGGTGAGCTGAGATCATGCCACTGCACCCCAGCCTGGGCAACAGACCAAGACACCATCTCAAAAATAAAGAGAGAGATGGATAACTTGCCAGGAGTCACATAACTAGTGAGTGGCAGGCCTAGTAGGCATTCATTGTTCATATAAATATTTAGAGCCATTGGGGGTATAGCCATAAACAAAAGTCCCTGCTCTACAGAGATGACAGTCTACTGGGGAAAACAGACACTAACAAAATAGGTGCTTCATAGATTGCTGATATAAATGCTATGAAGAAAAATAAAGCAGAGCTGGGAGAAAGAAGATGATGGTTGGGAACGAGGCGCTTTACTAACATATGAGTGGTCAGGGAAGAGCCCAGCAGCCGGTTCCTTGCCCATGTCCTCATCCACCAGCCCCTGGCATTTCTTAGCTTGGCAGACCTCTCTGGGATGCAGCATGTGGGTTTGTCCACTGGGAGAGAACTGGGAAAGACTCAGACTGAGACTGTGGGGAGGGCAGGAGCTCACTCTGGGAGGTGAAGCCTGAGGGGTGGGGCGGGCAGACAGAGTGGTCAGGACCTCGGGGTTGGCAGACCGTCATGGAAAGAACCTCAAGGTTCTGCCTTCCTCTTGCCACCTGCCCTCAAGCATGTTACATCCTTTACCTTGTTCGGGCCTTCATTTCCTTACCTCTAAAATGGGTTTGGAAGATTCCTTCCCTAAGAATCCAACGTGAAAGCGCTATCACTTGCTGTTACTGTGGACAATGCGAGGGCTGAGGTCTCAGTCCAACTCAAAAAGCAGGCACTGAGTCACCTCAAGGGAGGCTCCCGGAAGGGCAGGAGGGGAAGGAGAGAACCAGCCTTTCCTCACCAGGTCACTCGGTCCTGCCTCCTCCATGCAGGTGGAGGGGAGAGCTGTAACTTCCCTTCTCTTGCTTCCACAAACTCTTCTTAGGGTGATGGACTCTCTGCCCTGCTGAAAGTTCTTCCCCAGTGTCTCCCCTGCATCTTCCTGTCTGCAGTGGTTCGGAATGCATCCCACATGAACCACCCCTCCAGGGCCAGGAGAGGGACCGTCCTCCTCCCACACCTGCTCCAGAGTCCACACACTCAGGCTGAGCCCAGCACCCTTACTGCTCACCTTCTAGAGCTCCCCCGCTGAAGATGTGGAACTGACTGCTGAGAAATGCAAGGCGCTCTCTCTCCCCATAGGCGCAGCATGTGGACGCGTGAAGGGTGAGAGCAGATGTTATCCGATCTGGCAGGACTTATTACGCACTGACTCTCTCTCCCCACACCCATTCTCCCTGGCTCTGTCTCCCCGATATCACCACCATCACCGGATGCTCCTGGAAACTGCAATGTCTCCCTGAAGGTCAGTGTCTGGTTCCGCACCTCAGGGAGGAACCAGATGGAGTGTCCCGAGCATCTGGATATTTCACATGCTTGTGCCAAAAGGGCCTAGGGCCCAGGGACAGGGTGAGCCCACCCTAATCCCATAGCCCCATGGGATCAATGAACGTTGTCAAAATGACTAGCTTCCTTTCTCATTATCTGAGCCAAATATAGAGAAGGCGTGGGAAGGGGCATTTGATTACTGGAACTGATGTGGAGCCAGAACGGCCTTTGCCACAGAATTGGGGATGGGGCCTGGGGAGATGGGAAGAGGATCTGAACTGAGATCAAAGAGGCCTGTGAACCTACTGCTTAGACCTACTACTTCTTTTGACTACCAGGTCAAGGTCTGATTGTGACCGATTCATAGATGACAGCAGTGAGTCAGTGAAGCGATCAAGTGACCTAAAGACAAAGGCATGGGGGCCCTACTTCAGCCACTCCCTTGTCTCAGAGCCCACCTTTGCCTTCATTCTCTCTTTTCCTGGAGGGCTAATACGCTGCCAGGGATTAATTCAAAAAAGCAAACGCCAAAGTAAGGCAGCATGGGGGCTGAGGTATGTATTCCTGAGGCTCTCCTCTGGCAGCAGTTCCAGGAGGAAGTGGGAGAGAACTGGGCCAACAGACCTTTGAACAGAGCTATTTCTAGACCCTCCTCTCTGTGTCTCTGCACAGAGAGGAGGTTTGGGGAGAGAAAACGGAATGGGGGAAGATTGCTGGGACCATCTGGGAAAGTAGTGCTTGCTAGTTTGTCAAATGCCCAGAAGGAAAGGAAATCAGCCTCCTTCAGAACCTGCCCAGCTCCAGAGGCAGCCAGCTGAGGCCAGTCTCAGAATAGCCCCAGAACCTGGAACTGAGCCCCAAGAGAAGCCAGGATCTTTTGTGAGCCTAAGGCCCAAAAGAAACCAGACTGCACTAATCCACCAGGAGCAAGTAGGCCTGCTTCTCCCATTGACTCAGGATAAGACACCGAGAGTCTGGATGCTGCTCATCCAGGTCCCCTTCACCTCACGCAAAGCCCCAGGCTTTGGAGATGGCTGTGGGAAGGGGAGGAAGGCCCGGACTGCCACCCTGTGTCCACAGGGATGAGGACCTTTCTTTTTTTTCCTTTTCTTTTTTTTTTTTTAAGACAGGGTTTCACCATGTTGGTCAGACTGGTCTTGAACTCCCGACCTCAGGTGATCCACCCGCTTTGGCCTCCAAAGTGCTTAGATTACAGGCATGAGCCACCACGCCAGGCCAAGGACCTTTCTTAAGACATGGGTCGAGTCCTGACACTACTCCTCACTTAACCTCTCCCGGTCTCTGTTTTCTCGTCTGTGACATGCAGAAACTAATAGCATAGCCCTCACTCAATTGCTCCAAGGAATCAAAGAGATGACGCTTGAATAGGCCTAGCAGAGTACCTGGCCAGAGGGAGTGCTCCATGAATGACAGATGCTGCTTCCTCTCAGTTTCCTCATCTGTAAAAAGGACTAATAATAGCTCCTCTCAGGGTTACCATGAGGCTGAAACAACAGTGTGCATGAAAGGAACTTTGAGAACTGCTATAGACATGTTAATTTCCATCATCATGATTTTCTGACCTATAGTTACTGGCTCCCTTTCCTACGGGATAGTAGGAAGGTGGGCTTTTCCCTTTTTATTGCTATGGAAAGAGACCATTTCTCACTGAAGGCCTGTCCTGCCTTGCCTCGCCAGCCCCAGATGTGCAATTAAGGCAGAATTGTAAGTGAGAACAAGCAGTTTTCCCAGCACCCCCGCACTTGCCTTTTCTGTCTCTGGGGACTCTATCTGAGATACTCTAGAAGTGGTTCTGAAACATCAGTTTCCCAAGGAAGTAAGAAAACAATTCAGGAAAACACTGTGTATTATTTGTCCACTATCCATCCCCTCTTTCTTCATTATTAAGATCTATTTTTTTTTCTTCTAAGATGTCAACATGGTCAGCTAAAAACACTGGGTTATAGCTAAGACTAGCCAAATTACACAGTTGAGGCCAAAGATACAAGTGAAAGTCTCTGGGGGAGGGCACTTCTATCATAATGAAAAGGCAAAGGCTCCTGTGGAAAAGGCGTTTGCACCTCACCCTTATTCTGTCTTCCAGCCTGGAACATGGACAGTGAGGTCTGGAGGTATAGCAGCCATGATGTGATCACAAAACGTCCTATATGCTAGAGAGCCAAAAAGTGAAAAGACATGGGGTCTCAGATGGCATCTCTGGACCCCTGAATCAAACCTGAACATCCTACTCCAGACTTCTTGGGTAAGACAATTGAAGTGACTAGCATTCCTCGGGTTTTCTGTAATTTGTAGCAGTTGAAAAAAACCCCTAACTAGTAGAGAATTTGATATCTTAAAGTGGAATCCTCAAGTAAAAGAATCTAAAATGTGAACTTGGCTAAGCAGAGGGAGGAAGGTAGTGAGATATGATGACCTAATATGTCAGGCTGGAAAGTCAGGATCTTGGTTGTGAAATCACAAAATATTTGGTCAGACCGTGGCATATCTCGGAATATGGACCAAATAGAAACCTATGTGTCATGAAAGAGGAAGTGGAGGAAAAAGTTTAGAAAGTTAGCATGAGCTGGTTCCTTGCATCTTTCAGCAAACACCTACAAGGGCAGGATGCTGCTGTTACAAAAAAACTGAAACAGGTGTCATTGGCTTTGGGAGCAGGCAATGGGTGAATGCCGGAAGGGTCTCTAGAAGATGATTAGTAATGATTTGAAGGACAGTGAGGAAATTGTTAGAGATTTCCTCTAGAAAAAAGAGACCCTATTAGGTAATGGCAGATTGTCTGGCAATACTGTTGTCTGTGGTTACATGGAAAATAGAAAGGTATCTAATGAGTTTATGGATATGGCTAAGGAGATTTTTAGGCAGAGTAGAGAAAGTACCAACTGGCTTCTTCTACCTGCCTATGATAAAAATATAAGACTAGAAAGTTGAACTAAAGAAGGAACTTCTCACCGGGGAGGTAGAGGTTGCAGTGAGCCAAGGACACTCCAGCCTGGGCAACAGAGTAAGACTCCATCTCAAAAGGAAAAAATAAAAGAAGGAACTACTCAGCTTTTTAGAGAATTCAGAAGAAATATAGAGGGCTCAGTACAGTCTTTCCAGCCAGAAAATGGCTCTCAAACCAATAAATGGCCTTGGAACAAACATCAAATCCAGATCCCTGTCGGTAAAAAGGATCTCAGGATAAAGATGAAGTAAGTCAAAGGTATGACTTTGTAATAAGACCTCAAAAAGATTTAAGGGCAAGCTTCCTAGATCTTCTCAGATAAATAATGCAATGTCTAATAATTCTAGAACTGTGCCTCTTAGGCTCTTTCAGACTAGAAGGCTTTTAGGAATCTCAAAGGCATTTACTCCCAGCACCCTGACTCTCAGTCCAAGTTGGAGAGAGGCCAATCTTAAAAAGATTTGTAGGTGCGGCTTTGTCTATTAAGTAAATTATAAGTTGATGCACAGTGAGGTCACATTTTTACAGGAATTGTATCATTTTGAACTAAAGGGACTGAGATAGATTTTTTTAAATCAAAAGAAGTTTTTGGGTTTTCAATGTCAAATGAGCAAGAACCAGGCTGAGAGAGCTACTTAGCTATCAACACAGATACCCTTTTTTTTTTTTTTGAGATGGAGTTTTGCTCTTGTTGCCCAGGCTGGAGTACAGTGACACAATCTCGGCTCACCACAACCTCTGCCTCCCGGGTTCAAGAGATTCTCCTGCCTCAGACTCCTGAGTAGCTAGGATTATAGGCACATACCACCACACCCGGCTAATTTTGTATTTTTAGTAGAGAATGGCGTTTCTACATGTTGGTCAAGCTGGTTTCGAACTCCTGACCTTAAGTGCAGCCCTCATCGACCTCCCAAAGTGCTGGGATTACAGGCATGAGCCACCATGCCCAGCCAACACAGATACTTCTTATGGAAAATAGAGAGTTAACTCAGAAAATGAAGTCAAGGACCTAGAAGCCAAGAGCCAAGAAGAACCATTTATAGACAGCAGAGCTGGGCCCTGGTCAAGAATCTGGTGACATGTATATGACTCAGTTTCAGAATTGCTATGGACCAATGCACCAATCTGTGCCTCCAATACACCACCACCTCCTTTAGAATAGGAGTGTTTATGGTTGTTATCTTTTTGTTTGTTTGTTTTTTGAACAGAGTCTCACTCTGTCACCCAGGCTGGAGTTCAGTGGTGTGATCTCGTCTCACTGCAATCTCTGCCTCCCAGGTTCAAGCGATTCTCCTGCCTCAGCCTCCCGAGTAGCTGGGATTACAGGCATGCACCACCACACCAAGTTAATTTTTGTATTTTTAATAGAGACAGAGTTTTGCCATGTTGGCCAGGCTGGTCTTGAACTCCTGACCTCAAATGATCCACCCACTTCGGCCTCGCAAAGTGCTGGGATTACAGGCAGGGGCCCACAAGCCTGGATGGCAGTTATCTATCTTTATCTCGCCTGTGAACATTGACTGTGTTCTTCACAGGGCTTCAGGCAAAGAGGAACCGCTTTTGAGGAGCTGTCCTGGAGGAACTGCACAAGAGAAGCCTTGTTCATATCTCTGGGCCGATCTCAGATAATTCAAAGACTTCAAATTGATGCCTTAATGAGATGAGACTTTGTGGATCTTGGGAAGGAGATGAGTGTATTTTGCATATGGGAGGGATGTGAATTTCAGTTGCTAGAAGACAGACTATGGTATTTAGTCTCCAAAGATGGTCACCATCAATTTTATGCATGCTGTTCATAAGAATTAGACATCTCTTAATTTTATACATTCTCCTCCCCTTAATCTGAGCCACACTTAATGGTTTTTTTTTTTAATCATTAGAATACAGCAGAAATGATGTCCTGGGATTTCTGAAATAAATCTTAAGAAGTAGGCAGGCGTGGTAGCTCACGCCTGTAATCCCAGCACTTTGGGAGGCCAAGGCAGGCGGATCACAAGGTCAGGAGTTCGAGAACAGCCTGACTAACATGGTGAAACCTCGTCTCTACCAAAGCTACAAAAATTAGCCCGGCGTGGTGGTGCGCACCTATAGTCCCAGCTACTCGGGAGGCTGAGACGGGAGAATTGCTTGAGGTTGCAGTGAGCCAAGATCACACCACTGCACTCCAGCCTGGGCAACAGATCAAGACTTCATCTAAAAAAAAAAAAGAGAGAAGTGCCAGGCACAGTGTCTCATGCCTGTAATCCCAGCACTTTGGGAGACCAAGGCAGGTGGGACCCTTGAGTCCAGGAATTCGAGACCAGCCTGGGCAACATGGTGAAACCCTGTCTCTACAAAAAACGCAAAAATTAACCAGGTATGGTGGCGTGTGCCTGTAGCCCCAGTTACTTGGGAGGCTGAGGCAGGAGGATTACCCTGGGAGGCTGAGGCTGCAGTGAGCCATTATTGCACCACTGCACCCCAGCCTGGGTGACAGAATGAGACCCTGTCTCAAAAATTAATTAATTTTCCTACAACAAAGCCACAGCTAAAATAAGAAAAAGAAAAGAAAAATTAATTAATTAATTTGCCAGGAGTGATGGCTCATGCCTGTAATCCCAGCACTTTGGGAGACCAAGGTAGGTGGATCATCTGAGGTCAGGAGTTCAAGACCAGCCTGGCCAACATGGTGAAACCCTGTCTCTACTTTAAAAATATAAAAATTAGCTGAGCGTAGTGGCACATGCCTGTAATCCCAGCTACTCAGTAGGCTGAGGCAAGAGAATGGCTTGAACCGAGGAGGTGGAGGTCGCAGTGAGCCAAGATCACGCTACTGCACTCCAGCCTGGGCAGCAAGAGTGAAACTCCATCTCAAAAAAAAAAAAGAAAATAATTAATAAATTTAATTAGAATTAAAATAAATCTTAAGAAGCCTACCAACTTCCATGTGGGCCTCACGCAATGCTCACTTTGGGATTTGACCTCTCAGGACCCTGCTGCCATACTCCAAGGAGCCCAAGCCACATAGAGAGGCCATGGTAAGCACTCCAGCTGACCTCCCAGCTAACCTCCAGTATCAATTGCCACTCATGTTAAGCAACCACCATAGATGTCGAGTTTGTTCAAACATTCAGATTATTCTAGCTCCAATTTCCGTCTACAACTGCATGGAAGACCCCACACGAGAACCACCAACTAAGTCCAGACTACCCGCAGAACCATAAGAGATAACAAATTTGTGCTCTTCTTTTTTTGTTGTTGTTATGGTTTTTTGTTTTTTGAAATGGATTCTCTCTCTGTCACTCAGGCTGGAGTGCAGTGGTGCCATCTCAGCTGACCGAGTTCAAGCAATTCTCCTGCCTCAGCCTCCTGAGTAGCAGGGATTACAGGTGTACCCCACCCCACCTGGCTAATTTTTGTATTCTTAGTAGAGACAGGTTTCACCTTGTTGGCCAGGCTGGTCTCGAACTCTTGACCTCAAGTGAACTGCCTACCTCAGCCTCCCAAAGTGCTTGGATTACAACATGAGCCACTGTGCCTGGCACATAAAGTCACGTTTTAAGACACCGCATGTTGGGGTGATTTGTGATGCACGAGCACAACGTCTGTGCTATGAGATGGCAAAGCACCTGGTCAAAGTGTCCCCTGATGTACCTTAAAATACAGAATACATGACAACCTAGCCTACAGTTTTAGGGGAAACAGTAGAAAAAAATTAGAATGAATAGTAGAAAAAATTTAAAAAATTAAAAAATTAGAATAGTAGAAAAAACGAGCTGCCTCCTAGTGGCTTTTAGCAGAGCCCAGTAGAAGAGCTAGACAGTCTAAAATCAGATATTAAAAGCAATACAGTACAATACTGTATACAATATAGAATATAAAATACTAGAATTTTTTTTTTAAGGCGAGGTTTCACCATGTTGGTCAGGCTGGTCTTGAACTGCCGACCTCAGGTGATCCACCCACCTTGGCCTCCAAAGTGCTTGGATTACAGACATAAGCCACCATGCCCAGCCTACAATACTAGAATATTAAATACAATATAGAATGTATTGTGTGGAATACAATACCCTTGTTTTCTGAAAACAGGTGTACTGCCTGTCTTGGCCCATTTTGTATTGCTACAACAGAATACCACAGACTGGTAGTCAAAGCAAAACAGATATTTATTGACTCACAGTTCTGGAGGCCAGGAAGTCTAAGCTGGAGGGGGTAGCACCTGGAGAAGGCCTTCTTGCTCCATCATCTCATGGTGGAAGGGCAAAAAGAGGGAGAGAGAGAACAGGTGGGGGACAACCTCATCCTTCCGTAACTAACCCACTCCCATGACAGCAGCATTAATCCCTTCGTTACAGCAGAGCCCTCATGGCCTAATCACCTGTTAAATATTGTTGCTTTGGAGACAAAGTTTCTATCACATGAACTCTGGGGAACACATTCAAGCCACAGCACTGCCTATGGCCTGTATTCTGACAATGAATCCTTCTTTTTATTTTGAGAAAAAGTCTTGCTCTGTTGCCCAAGCTGGATTGCAGTGGCCTGATCTTGCAACCTCCATCTCCCAGGTTCAAGTGATTCTCCCGCCTCAGCCTCCTGAGTAGCTAGGACTATGGGCATGCGCCACCACACCCAGCTGATTTTTTTGGTATTTTTTGGTAGAGACAGGGTTTTACCATGTTGGCCAGGCTGGTCTCGAACCCCCGGCCTCAAGGGATCTGCCTGCCTCAGCCTCCCAAAGTGCTGGGATTACAGGCGTGAGCCACCGCGCTTGGTCTGACAAGGAATCCTTTAAATAAAGCTTTGCAGGGTTGAGTAGACTAATTCATATCTCTGGAACAGATCCTGGTAGAACTCATTCCTTACAGTATTGAATGTTAAGATCTGTCCTTTATTCTGAGATTATACCTTTCCTCCTTTATTGGAACTGAAATGTTCTTTTTTTATGAAATGATAGTGATGGTAGATGGTGTTTGCCCTTTTTCATATCTTTATTTGACAAAATAAAAGTCAGCAACCTATCTTGATTTCCAAATTTTTGCTAGTATTTGAAATCCCAAAATTGAGACCTAAAGCACAGCTCTGGCCTGGGAGAGATTTCCAGGAGAGTCAGAGCCCAGAAGGGAGCAGGATCCTGGAGGCCCTCATTTTCCAGCACTCCAGCTGACCTAGCCAGGTTATGGAACATCACTGAGCAATTAAAATATTATCAACAGATAAAAAATAAGTTTATTGAAATCAAAACTCAAAGGCATCGAGCATCCTGGGTTTAAGAGATCCGCAGCAGGGAGTCAAGAGTTCTGCTTCAGGGTCGGTCTGGGCAGCCCTGGAAGAATTCATTACACATGACAGTGATGAGGGCCAGAAAAACAGCATACTCCTGGAAGTCCACCTGCTGGTCACTGTTCTCATCCAGGTTGCCCATAAGCTTCTTCAGCCCCTCCTCATCCACCTTCTCCTGAAAGTGAGAGGAAATACGCTTATCACCAAGCCAGCCCCTAACCCCAGCTCCACCAAACACCCAGACCCCACACACACTCCAGTTGGTTCCCAGATCTTCCTCCCCACTGGGCAGCTGGGTACATGGTGAGCAGGAGGCCCTGGGAGCTAATAAGAAGGCCCAGTGAGTAAGGAGAAACGATGCTCATTGGTGAGCACCTCCAGTGTGCCCTCCTCCTGGACATAGGGAAGACACTGGGCACTCCTCTGAGCACACATCAGCTCAAATCCCACGGGAGCCCAGCGAGATAAGGTATCATCACCCCATTCTGTCAGTGAGGAAATCGAAGACTGCTGCTCCCCAACACCAGCCAGGTGGATTCAGAAAAGAAGAACACTTTATTTTTCAAGACAAGGTCTTGCTCTGTTGCCCAGGCTGGAGTGCAGTGGCACCATCACAACTCACTGCAGCCTCAACCTCCTGGGCTCAAGCAATCCCCCCACCTCAGCCTCCCAAGTAGCTGGGACCACAGGCTCATGCCACCATGCCCAGCTAATTGTTTATTTTTAGTAGAGACAAGGTCTCACTATGTTGCCTAAGTGGGTCTTGGCAACCAGAGTGATCTCACTCTGTCACCCAGGCTGGATCATAGCTCACTGTAACCTCAAACTCCTGGGCTCAAGCAATCCTCCCAAGTAGCTTGGACCACAGGCGTAGCCCACCATGCCTGGCCAATTTTTATTTTTATTTTTGTAGAGATGAAATCTTGCTCTGTTGCCCAAGTTAGTTGAACTCCTGAGCTTAAGAGATCCTCCTGCCTTAGCTTCCCAGAGTGTGGGGATTACAGGCATGGGACACCGTGCCCGGCTGAAAAACACTTTTTTAATACTAGCCAAAATAATTAGAAAAGTTTAACCGCCAGGCACGGTGGCTCATGCCTGTAATCCCAGCACTTTGGGAGTCCGAGGCGATCGGATCACGAAGTAAAGAGATCAAGACCATACTGGCCAATATGGTGAAACCCCATCTCTACTAAAAAATAAAAAAATAAAAAAATTAGCTAGGCGTGCTGGCATGCGCCGGTAGTCCCAGCTACTCAGGAGGCTGAGGCAGGAGAATTGCTTGAACCCAGGAGGCAGAGATCGCAGTGAGCCGAGATTGTGCCACTGCACTCCAGCCTGGCGCCTGGCAACAAAACAAGTCTCTGTCTCAAAAAAAAAAAAAAAAAAAAAAAGAGAGAGGCTGGGCGCAGTGGCTCACGCCTGTAATCCTAGCACTTTGGGAGGCTGAGGTGGGTGGATCACCTGAGGTCAGGAGTTTAAGACCAGCCTGGCCATCATGGTGAAACCCCATCTTAGAAAAAAAAGAAAGAAAGAAAGAAAAGTTTAACCAACCACAAAAACAAAGCAAAAAAAGGAAAGAAGGACCTCCCTCATGTGTTCAAAGCCTGACGCCTAACCTTGGGATCACCAATGAGTCAGGCTAGGGAGGGTGGGAGACAAATTGAGGGATGACTGCATTTCTCCACAAAATGTCCCAGAGTATACATTTCAGCTGGGCTTTTCTCTCCCTACACAGTTTCTTAGTTTGGCATATAAAAACGGGAAAAGGCCAAGCACGGTGGCTCACATCTGTAATTCCAGTACTTTGGGAGGCCAAGATGGGAAGACTGCTTGAGCCCAAGAGTTCAAGCCCAGCCCGGACAACATAGCAAGACTCCATCTCTACAAAAAATTTTTTTTTTAATTGGCCAGGCATGGTGGCATATGACTATAGTCCCAACTACTTGGGAGGATTGCTTGAGCCCAGGAGTTTGAGGTTACAATGAGCTACGATCCAGCCTGGGTGACAGCGTGAGATATTGTCCCCTCCCCAACAAAAAAAAAAAAAAAAAGGAAGGAGAGAGAGAGAATGTGCCAGTGCTGTGTGATGCTGGGACAATCACTTTTCCTTTCTGGGCTCTGGTTTCTCAACTCTCCAATGACGGGATTAGACAAATGAACTCTGAAGGCCCTAACAGCACACAGTTCTCTGGAATGCTGGAGGAAACGGCCATTTAATAAAACACTCCCAGCCAGGCATGGTGGCTCACACATGTAATCTCAGCACTTTGGGAGGCCGAGGCAGGCGGATCACCTGGGGTTGAGAGTTCAAGACCAGCCTGACCAACATGGAAAAACCCCATCTCTACTAAATATACAAAAATAGCCGGCCATGGTGGCGCATGCCTGTGATCCCAGCTACTCCGGAGCCGATTGCGGTGAGCCGAGATCGCGCCATTGCACTTCCCGCCTGGGCAACAGAGTGAAATTCCATCTCAAAAATAAATAAATAACAATACATAAAAAAGAAAGCACTCCCACTGAGGCCTCGCTCCCACTCCAGTGGGGCCCCGAAGCAAAAGTGGGGAGAGGGCTGGGCCCCAGCCTGGCACCTTCATCAGTAGGTGAACCCAGAACTGGAGGAGAGAACCCAGAACTGGAGTCCTGAACCCAGAACTGGAGGAGAGATTTAACCTGCACCCCCACACTCACACCAGGAGCTCCCCCACAGGCCTGCGCCACTCACCCCCACAAAGCTGGGCAGCTCCTTCTGCAGAAGTTCCTTCATCTCCCCCTTACTCAGCTTGAACTTGTCGCCCTCCTGGCAGGAGTACTTGTGGAAGGTGGTGACCAGCACAGCCAGTGCCTGCTCCAGGGGGCTGCACATCGTGGACCTGCGGCTGCAGAGGTGCCAGGTGATGGGGACACTGCTGACACTCTTGGGGCCTTGGCTCAGCCCGCAGGATCCACTTCTGCCCTATGCCCGCAAACCACCTCACAAAACCCCTCTCTGAATGGGAAGGCAGGGGCTGCATCTCCCCCTCTAACTGTTCTTCCTGAGGGTGGGGGCATACCTCCGCCTCACCCTGAGGGCAGACGCTAACACTTCCCTTGTGTCTGGGAGTCACCAATGGCAGGGCCCCAAGCCACCTCTGATGGCACTTGGGACACCCCCCTGAGGGCAGGGCTCCACGCTTGAGTGTCTGCCAGAAGGAAAATGACAGGGTGACCAGAGTCCCATTTTGACCGCATCTGCCCAGGTACCGGGGAGCAGACCACGTGTGCGGGCCGGGGGGCACCATGGCCACAGCTATGAGCAGGAAGACCCAGAAGGAGTCATTTCCTTCCTTACACTCAGGGCTCCTGAAACCAGAGGCGTCTCTCTCTGCCATCTAACTGGAAGCTCCCCTAGGGGTGTCTCCTCTCTCAGACTAGGGGCTCTCAGAGGGCGGGGAATGTGTCTTCCCTCACCCTGAAGGCCCCTGAGTCATGCGGTGCTGCCTGTATGCAGACAGGGGCCTGGGTATCATAGGGGCAACTGAACATCCTCTCCACCAGGAAGGATCCTGTTGGAATTAGAATTAAAGAAGTGAAATGTTCAGTGCCTTGGGACCAGGATGAGACAGACCTCAGCGGCAAGGCCTGTGAGAATGCTCAGACCAGCCTGGAAAGCTTTGGCAGGTTTCAGGGTGAGGCCAGAGGAGCTATGCCAGAGGCCGGGCACGCCCTGGGCCCATCCTGCCAGCCCTCCCTTCCTTCACCGAGGCAGGGCGCAGAGCTGTGCTGCTCGGGGCCGTGACCCACGCAGAGTCTCGCACTTGAGACCCCTGCCTCTTGCTCCTTAGTCCTGTTAGAATCCAGGACTCTGCAATAACAAAAAACCAAGCAAAACTATCTCAGGATTCTTATTGTAGCACCACCCACATGTATCCCCAAAGAAGAGTCCTAGACTGAGATATCCAGAGGAGGGCCTCAGAGCAACCCCTGCACGGCAACCTCACAGAGGAACCTGGAGAAAGACCCTCCAGCTAACACTTCACAGAGGCTTCTTCCGAGGTGGAAGGCCCAGAGACGCCCGGGTTGATCCTACCAGGGAAGCTGGATTGAGGGAACCATGGAGACAAAGATAGAGACCCAGGGCGGTCCTCCCGACCCTGTCCTCACCAAGACAGAGGTACTCACCAGATCAGGTGGCAGAGAGAAACCCAGGAAGGAGAGCAAGGTGCCCAGGCTCCCAGGGTGAGGATTTATATGTTTGCCCCACTGGCCCCCAACTTGGCATTTTTAGGTAACCAAACCTGCCTCGACCTGCTCCCACCAAAGCCTGGCCTCCCGCCATTCCCACTCATTTCCTCCCAGCCCCCTCACTCCCAGAGGGTGCCAGCTCTACCACCAGCTGGCGGAGGGCTCTAGGCCAGGCCAAGGGCAGCCCCTGAGCCCACCCAGGCCACAGCGAGGAGTGGGAGGTGTCATGGGGACTGAGCGGCCTGGGCCAGGGGTGAGGGGAGGCAGCCCCTTCCCTGGGGCTTGGAGACTGGTGCCAGGCCTCGTTCTCATGACATGCCTGTGAGTCATGCCGGCTCCTGAGCGAGAGGCTGCAGACACACCCTGGGACTTCATGGCCCCATGCTCGTGTGCATACATGTGCCTGTGTGTGTGAGACAGAAGCAACCTGGGGCCACGCTCGGGAAGCCGGAGGCCCCCCAGAGAAGGCCGCTGGGGGACATCAGGAGGAGAAGGACAGGGCTGACGTCAGGGCATGGACGAAGTGGAGTTACTTGTAATGGCCAGCAGCAGAATACCTCTTAATGAGGTAATGAAGTAGCTACGCGTGCTTAGAAGTACGGAGGGTGGCTCTGTGTAGGGAGGGGTCTGGAAGGATGGGGAAGCCGTGAGAGATGGGGTTGCTCTGCACACAGCCGCAGCTGGGCTGGGCCACAGTCTGTGGGGAGTGCAAGGAAGTGTCGAGTTGTTAAAGGGTGAACAAGAAAACTTTGACCTTCCCTTCTCCAGCTTGAGGGCTGGGAAAATCCCTACCCAGGGCTGAAAACCCCAGCTAGACAGCTTCCCAAGCCAGAGTCCAGGCCTGAAGCAGAGGCCCCAGACACAGCCCTTTCTCATCGCCCCCACACACTTGTCCTCCCCAGACCCGGAGAAAGGCAAACACTGTGGCCATTCAGAGCCCAGCCCAAGGTGGGGCTGCTCCCTCCCAGGGCCCCTTCCTCCTTGGCCCTTTGTCTATCCCAACCCAGGTCTGGGCATCCGGGCACCACCCTTCCTGTGGCCCAGCTTCTTCCCCTCCCCCAGCCCCTTTACCCCAGCCCTAGGTGACTCACCCCGAGGTTCCAGGCCCAGATGCCCAGGCAGTGACTCAGCGGCACCACCCTCCTCCCCCAGGGCCAGGGCAGCAGCAGTCCCAGGGCAGCAGCAGTCCCAGAGCAGCAGGCGGAAGCCCCAGCCCAGCCCGGCAGGGAGAGCACTGGCATGGAGACCCCGAACGGGACTGCCAGGGGGAGCAGGAGGAGGATCAGACTGAGAACAGGCTGGGCCCTTCCTGGTGGTCACCGTGCCACTTGGGGACCAGCCTGAGCAGTGTACATGAAGCCAGGTCTTGGGGGCCCCACTGTCCTCTTCTACACCTTGACACAGCCACCCAGTGTCCCCTGCTCCCCTCGGCACTTGAACCCTCATGGTACTTGTCTTCCCATGAAGCCTACTTCAGGTAGAACTCGGAATAAACAGCCTTCGCACCGAGGGTGAGGGACAAGGAGTGCAATGCATCGCTTTTCACGGCCGTTCTTTCCTTCGAACTAAGGGCCTCTGCAGGGCCCTCCCTGCTCAGAAACTGCAATGTGTCCCCATGGCTGCCCCTTAAAGCCTGGAGGTATGTTCTCACTCAGAAGTGGGAGTTGAACAATGAGAACACATGGACGCAGGGAGGGGAACATCACATACCAGGGCCTGTCTGCGGGATTGGGGTTGGGGGCGGGTGGCAAGGGGAGAGAGAGCATTAGGACAAATAGCTAATGCATTTAGGGCTTAAAACCTAGATGACGGGTTGATGGGTGCAGCAAACCACCATGGCACATGTACACCTATGTAACAAACCTGCACGTTCTGCACATGTGTCCCAAAACTTAAAGTAAAATGAAAATAAAATAAAATTTAAATTTAAAAAATTTTAAAAGCCTGGCCGTGAGGCGCTCTGCTGGGTGTCCCTTGAACACACATGCAAGTAGGGTGGCCAAGCCCCTCGGCTTGCGCTGATCCCTCTGCGCAGAATTCACCCACACACACCCATGCCCTCTCTCCTGCTGAAATCCCACTCCACCCTTCAAAGGCCAGCGAAATGCCACCCACGGCAGAGAGCCTTCCCAGGGCCCGACCGAATTCAGTCTCCACCTGCTCTGTCCTGTACAAAGCACCCCTTTTGCCCTTCTCGTGTGTACTTAGAGCATTCCGATTTTGACTGAATCACTTGTGTACCTGCTTTCTCTCAGCCTCACCCCCACATGATGAGCTCATCAGTCTTACTCATTTCTGCATGAGGTAAGGGTCTTGCCCACACCAGGTGCCAACCAGTGTTTACAGCTACCGCATGGCAACAGGGGCACTGGAGGAGCGCTTAGGAGCCAGGGAGTCCTTCTCACCCGCTGAAATCACACCACTGACTATGCTACAAAATAAGCACCTCTCCTCTGGATCCCAAGAGTGGAATGGAGACGCCGGGTCGGAAAACAGCGTCAGAGAGCTACAAATCCCTGCAGAGTGACAGCAGGAAAAGTGGCTCCCAGGACCCATTGAAGGAGCCGAGCAAACCCCGCAGCGGGCAGAGACAGACACAGGAGCAGACAAACAGGCAGTCAGATGGAAAAGCCAGGGAGGAAAAGAGAGACAGCAGCAGAGCCAAGGATCACCAGGGTCAGCTCCTGGAGGCCTGTCTTAATCAGATGTCTCTGTCTCAGGAACTGAGGCCGCGAATGGGTCCATCACATGGCCGTATTCCCAAGATTGGTGATCATCATATTCATTTGCCACTAACGTACTATGTACGTACCCTTGAGCAATTCCAGGGCAGGACAGGAGAGTTGTATGGAATGGACCCTAGAGTCCGATCCCAATCCCACTCTGACATTCTCCAGCTGCCTACAGAGGTAGAAAAGTCAGGACACAGGCAGACTCTGTGAACATCCAAGGTAGTGACTCTGCCCAGGCCCAGCCTAAGGAAGCTGGGTCCTCACATTCCATCCACCCTCCTCTCTGGGCTCCAGGTGCCAGAAATTTTCCACCAGTGGCCCCGCGGGTTTTGCCCAGCTGCTTCATGCCCTCTGGTGGTTGAGGCGTGCCATTGCATTGCCAGCCTCCTGTCATCCTCCCTCCCTCTTCTTAACCACCATGCCCTCCCACAGCCCACTGCCGACTCACACAGGAGGAGGCAGTGCTGATTCATTTACAAGGGGCCTTCCTACACCCACACCTGCCTCACATAGGTGAGGTTTCCGGGACAGTCCCTGCCCAGAAGCCCAGGTGGATGTCTGAGATGGCAGCCAGGTACCCGGAAGCCGTTTTAAAAGCCTGGGGATGGCCGGGTGCGGTGGCTCACACCTGTAATCCAAGCACTTCGGAGGCCAAGGCGGGCGGATCTCCTGAGGTCGGGAGTTCAAGACCAGCCTGACCAACATGGTGAAACCCCGTCTTAAAAAATAAATAAATAAAAGCCTGGGGATATAGTTACTTGGGAGACAGGAGGCGGGAGGACCATTTGAGTCTAGGGGTTTGAGGGTGCAGTGAGCCATGATCATGCCACTGCACTCCAGCCTGGACGACAGAGCAAGACCCTATCTCAAGCAATCCATCAATCAATGCAAGCCTAGAGATAGGGGCAGGAGGAAATCAGGTGTCAGAAGAGAGGGACTGACCACTGTCAAGTTCTGCCCACCCACCCCCTTCCCCAGGCCATTCAGGGGAAAGAGAAATGGCCTCACGGTGGGGGCCGCAGCTCTAGTTTAAGTCCTGGCATTGCCTCTGGCTCGCTGTGTGACCGTCAACCTCGGCTGAGTGGTGCCACAAACCTGAGCTTAAACGTTTTCAGCAGAAGGACCCCCTTTGTTATGCCCCTGCCCCACAAAATAGGTTCTGAAGTATTCTCTCTTAGCAAACTGCATTAAATGATTTATTTCCCCTGTTTTACTAATTGGATCCCTAACTGTCTCCCGACAGCATGACCAGCATGCGAGGACCCACGTTATCACATTGGGTTCGGGTCATTCTGGATCTGCCACTCACAATGGGTGTGTGCATATCCTTTGCTGGAGGGGTGCAGACTGAAATTTCTAAGCACCTGCTGTGCATCAGGTGCTCTCCATATATTACCCCATTTAATTCACACAACAATCCCAGGAAGTTACAACCAGCTGACCCCACTTCACAGAGGAGAACATTGAAACTCAAAGTCTCCCCAGATTCACACAATTACTAAGGGGTGGGGAGGCCTGATGAACACAGGTGGTCACAATGCTAAACCTTTTCTAGAAGCTCCAATCATCCCCTGGTGACCCTGAGAGCCCTACATTCCATTTTCATTCAGACCAGCCTCAGTCTCTCTGCCCATCTCTCTCCACCCTCCCACCCAGCCTATCTGTCTTATTTCTCACCTACACCAGGTGGCAGAAGCCCATCTTCTCCCCATCTCTGATTCTGGCATCTTTTCCTCTTGCCTTCAAATGACCTCTGGCCTGGATTCTTTTTAATTTTTGTTTATTTATTTACTTACTTATTTAAGACATAGTCTTGCCAGGCGCGGTGGCTCACACCTGGCCAGCACTTTGGAAGGCCGAGGCAGGCTGATCAGGAGGTCAAGAGATCGAGACCATCCTGGCCAACATGGTCAAACCCTGCCTCTACTAAAAATATAAAAATTAACTGGGCGTGGTGGTGTGCGCCTGTCGTCCCAGCTACTCGGGAGGCTGAGGCAGGAGGCGAAGGAGGCGGAGGTTGAACCCAGGAGGCAGAGGTTGCAGTGAACCAAGATGGTGCCACTGCACTCCAGCCTGGTGCCTGGTGACAGAGCGAGACTCTGTCTCAAAAAAAAAAAAAAGACATAGTCTCACTCTGTCGCCAAGGCTGGAGTACAGTGGCGCCATCACAGCTCACCACAGCCTCAACCTCCTGGGCTCAAGTGATCCTCCCACATCAACCTCCTGAGTAACTGGGGCTATAAGTGCATGCCACCATGCCCAGCTACTTTTTGCATTTTTTGTGGTGACAGAGTTTTGCCATGTTGCCCAGACTGGTCTTGAACTCCTAAGCTGAAGCAATCCTCCTGCCTCGGCCTCCCAAAGTGCTGGTACAGCAACGCGAGCCACCATGTCCAGTCTAGTCTAGATTTAATACAAACATAAAAGAGACTGGGCATGGTGGTTCATGCCTGTAATCCCAGAATTTTGGGAGGTCGAGGCAGGCAGATCACCTGAGGCCAAGAGTTCAAGATCAGCCTGCCCAACATGGCAAAACCCCATCTCTGCTAAAAACACAAAAATTAGCCAGGTGTGGTGGTGCATACCTGTAATCCCAGCGACTCAGGAGGCTGAAGCACAAGAATAGCTTGAACCTGGGAGGTGGAGATTGCAGTGAGCTACAATCGCGTCACTGCACTCTAGCCTGGGCAACAGAGTGAGACCCTGTCTCAAAAAAATAATAGTACAATAAAATAAGCCTAAAAGAACAGTTTCTCAGATGTCCCACCTCCTCTTGGCTTCCCTCTACCGCAAATAACACCACCATCCACCCAATCACCCAAACCAGAAATGTGGCCGTCCCCAGTCCTCTAGCCTCCTGCTTCCCCCTCCCTGCCCTCCAGATGTTGGTCAGTCAACCTACTGTCTCCACCTTGTAAATACCCCTCTGCTCTGTCCACGCTGCCTTAGTTCCCTCAGCACCATCCTGCTCCTGGACTACTGCAAGCACATCCCAACTCCCCTCCCACCTCCACCCTTGCCCCCCACCACTCTAACTCCTTCTCAGCTCTGCCTCCAGAGGAATCTTCCTGAAATTCAAATCTGAGCATGTCACCCCAGATTCAGACGTTTAGTGAACCTCCATAACGTTCAAAAGAAGGCTGCCTGGCATGGCATGACTTTGCCGGCACAGCAACTACACTGATGTGTGTGCCACACCCTTCTGTGCTTCCAAGCACCTGCCTGTACCTCACATTCTCTTGAAAAGCCCTTCTTCGGGGGGTCCACCTGTTGATCCTAATCACCCTTTAAACTCAGCTCAAAGATCATTGCCTCTAAGCAGCAACCCAGAAGTTACTTCCCAGTCTCCCACCTGCTAGAGCAGGAGAGTGTACACACACACATGCACTCACAGCTAGTATTCCTCTTGTGTGCGTCTGCAGCCCCTTGCCATCGCTCTATTTCTTTTTTTTCTTTAAGACAGAGTCTCCACTCTGTTGCCCAGGCTAGAGTGCAATGGCGTGATCTCGCCTCACTGAAACCTTCGCCTCCCGGGTTCAAGCGATTCTCCTGTCTCAGCCTCCTGAGTAGCCGGAACTACAGGTGCCTGTCACCACACCCAGCTAATTTTTATGTTTTTAGTAGAGTCGGGGTTTCACCATATTAGCCAGGTTGGTCTCAAACTCCTAACCTTGTGATCCGCCCACCTCAGCCTCCCACAGTGCTGGGATTACAGGTGTGAGCCACCACGCCCGGCCATCCCATTATTTCTTATGTTTAATTGTGACTGTTTATATATGTGTCTCTCCCACTAGACTGGGCTCCTGGAAGTAGCACTGAGTATTGTCAATGCCCCGTATCCCCAGTGCCTGACCAGAGGCACAAGCACTCTCCCTCGTCACCACCATCCTCTCTCCTCCCTTCAACACCACTTTTCCAGATATGCTCTAAATCCACTCCCTCCACCCCCAGAACCTCCTGAACACTGACTTGCTACCATTCTACAGAACCAGCTTTCTCCTAGGTCACCAGAAACTCTTCTTGCCAATGCCAGTGTTTTGGGGAAGGAACAATCTAACGCCCAACTCTCAAAAGAGTTCTTCCGCAGGGAGGAGCCACCCACTCCTCTCTCCACCACTCTCTGCCTCTCCCAAGGGAACAGGTGTGACTGAGGGATAAGCTCTGAGCAGGCTCGGCTCTGCACCTTCTCACTGCAGCTTCCTCTCCCGAGCCAGTCTGGCCCCAGGAAGACACACCCGCCTCCTGCGCTCCCCACCTGCACTGATGACCCACCGCAGCGACGGTCATCAAGAACTACAAGAAAGGTCTGCTCAAGAAGCAACGGGAGCTGTTTTCCTCCCTGGGTCTCTGAGGATAGGCCGCCATCATGAACGACACAGTAACTATCCACACTAGAAAGTTCACGACCAACCGACGACTCCAGAGGAAACAAACGGTCATTGATGCCCTTCACCCCGGGAAGGCAACAGTGCCTAAGACAGAAATTCAGGAAAAACCAGCCAAAGTGTACAAGACCACCCCGGATGTCATCTTCGTATTTGGATTCAGAACTCATGTTGGTGGTGGCAAGACAGCTGGTTTTGGCATGATTGATGATTCCCTGGATCATGTAAAGAAAAAGAAACCCAAACATAGACTTGCAAGACGTGGTCTGTGTGAGAAGAAAAAGACCTCAAGAGAGCAACGAAAGGAACGCAGGAACAGAATGACGGAAGTCAGGGGGACTCAAAGGCCAATGTTGGCGCTGGCAAAAAGTGAGCTGGAGATTGGGTCACAGCCGAAGAAGTAAAGGTGCTGCCATGATGTTATCTATGGCTGTGGTGGATTTTTCACGAGAAGCTTAATAAACTAAAAACTTTCATGTGAAAAGAAAAAAAGAAGAAGCAACGGGAGATGAATAGAAAGATCTTTTCGGCCTCAGCTCCAAATTACATTTGTTGGTTCACAGCTGAGACTTGGAGCTTTGCTTGAGTCCTTTTTCTCAGAAATCAAAAGAAAGATGTGAACAATTAGCACCCTCAGAAACCCTAATCCCCAGGCCTCCCTCTGCACCTCGGCCACTCTGTTATTATCTACACTGTTACCCAGGGCCATGCCTCAGGGGGATCTGCTCAGGAAGAAACCACTCCTTGTGCCCCTAACCTCCCACCACCTCCACCATCATTCGTGCCCTAATGAAAGCAAGTTAGAAAGAGCCAGCCACTCTGTACCCTTTCCCACTGGGCCTCAGGTCCCGCTGGGACTTGCCGCCCCAACCTATAACTCCTTACACAAAGTCAATGTATCAGGCTGAGCATGGTGGCTCATACCTGTAATCCCAGCACTAGAAAGCTGAGGCAGGAGCATTGCTTGAGGCTGAGTTCCAGACCACCCTGGTCAACAGACTGAGCTCTACAAAATAATAATAATAATAATGTCAGTGTGTCATAGTTCCTGAGTTCTGATGCCTGACACCTGGCTCGAGAACACGGGATATTTCCACCCTGGCCTGCCAGCTCTCGTGGTCTCCCAGGGCCAGAGCCTGCTGCTGTCCTGGCAAGGCCATAGACCTGGGTGTCAGGTAGGCTTGAGTCCGAAGCCAAGCTCCACTATTTGCCAGCGTAGAGGGCCAAGAAGGAACAATGTCACTTGGTTGAACTGAAACTGGTGCTAACAGGAATCAACATAAGTCAGGTGATTCACAATGTTCCCAGAAACACCCAACTTGAGAGATGCATTCTGTGTTCTGACAAATCCAAGTTGCTTTCTAAATCTTAGGGACTAAGGGAAGCTTCAGAAAAAGAAAGGTGACTCAGGAGAGTGAGCGGTGATTTTTAATAGTATATGTGTTGCTCATGAGGAAATGGTTTAAAGAAAGACGTTTTTGAAGGTGAATGTGTAATACTAGGAAATGGTTATGCAAAGGAGTTAAGACTCTGGATTCTGGATTTGAATCTTGGCTCCACCATATTCTAATTCTGTCAATCAAGATCTTTCAGCTAAAAGAGACAGAAGTTTAATTCAAGCTCACCGAAGTAAAAAGGTGGTGTATTGAATTACATCGCATAAGGTCACTGTGATAATTCGCAGGATCAATAAACCAATCAGCCGTGGGGACCAGAATGAGAAACTCAACACCATTCATTCATCCATTCTTCTCCTATGCTGTTTGTGTCTTTCTGCATGTGGGTGTCACCTTTAGTATAGCATAGCAGAGCCTCTCCAAATAATAAGGACCGTGGCCACAGACTGCTCCAGCTTTGTAAACCCATTATTTATAATATGAATCCAGAGAAGAGCCCTGATTGGCCCTGCTTTATACTCAGCCATGGGCCAATTTCTTTTGCCAGGGAGGTGGGGTGCTATGATTAGCCAGTGTAGTCAAAGGGTCTCTTACTAAAAGAAGGAAGTGCTGGGTGCTGTGGCTCCCACCTGTAATCCCAGCACTTTGGGAGGCCAAGGCGGGCAGATCACAAGGTCAGGAGTTCGAGACTAGCCTGACCAACATGGTGAAACCCTGTCTCTACTAAAAATACAAAAATTAGCCGGGTGTGGTGGCACATGCCTGTAATCCCAGCTACTCAGGAGGCTGAGGCAAGAGAATCATTTGAACCTGGGAGGCAGAGGTTACAGTGAGCCAAGGCTGCACCATTGTACTCCAGCCTGGGTGACAGAGCAAGACTCATTCTAAAAAAAAAAAGAAGAAAAAGAACAGATCACGTGTAGTAACTCATGCACTCTGGGAGGCCAAGATGAGAGGATTGGTTGAGCCCGGGAGTTTACGACCAGTCTGGGCAGCATGCATGACAAAACCCTGCCTCTTAAAGAAAGAAAGAAAGAAAGAAAGAAGTTACCCCAGTCACTACACTCACCATGTAACCTTACAAATGTTACTTACCGTCCCCTTGAGCATCAGCTTCCTCTTCTGTAACATGGGAATACTATTGCCCACTTCACATACCAAATGAGACAGCACATGTAAAATGTAGGGAGGACTCAGTAAGTGTTATTACATGTAGCAATAGAAGAAGAAACTATGGGCTGGGCGCGGTGGCTCATGCGTGTAATCCCAGCACTTTGGGAGGCCGAGGCAGGTGGATCACAAGGTCACGAGTTCGAGAGCAACCTGGCCAACACGGTGAAACCCCGACTCTACTAAAAATACAAAAATTAGCCGGGCGTGGTGGCTCACACCTCTAATCCCAGCTACTCGGGAGGCTGAGGCAGGAGAATTGCTTGAACCCAGGAGGTGGAGGTTTCAGTGAGCCGTTGCACTCCAATCTGGGTGACAGAGCAAGACTCCGTCTCGGGGAAAAAAAAAAAAAGAAGAAACTGTGAAGTATACTGAGAACCAATATCATGTCCAAGATGGGGCCGTCTGATGTATCAGCGACATCAGACTATGACCAAACCCCACACCCACTAAACTACAAATACTATGATCTACTCCTGGTCTCCCTTTAAATATTTATTTCCTTTGAGCCCACATTTTGCCATCTGCAAATGTTTAAGAAAAATAGTAAGTTAGTTTAAGAAAAATAGTAAGGCCGGGCGCGGTGGCTCACGCCTGTAATCCAAGCACTTTGGAGGCCAAGGCGGGTGGATCACCTGAGGTCAGGAGTTCAAGACCAGCCTGACCAACATGGTGAAACCCCGTCTTAAAAATAAATAAATAAATAACATAAAAAAGGGAAAAAAAGAAAAATAGTAAAGAAAAACCCTAAAATTGAGAATAATCTGTTAATTTGCTACATTAT
>CAUYLG010068010.1:0-25654 GCA_963573385.1 Cacajao melanocephalus
AGAATTGCTTGAACCCAGGAGGCAGAGGTTGCGGTGAGCTGAGATCACACCATTGCACTACAGCGTGGGCAACAAGAGCAAATCTCTGTCTCAAAAAAACAAAACAAAACTACTAAGTCTGGCTCAGCCAAAGAGACCCCAACCGAGGCGGCACTGAAGGCATTAAGAAGCAGACACGCAGATAGAACAGCAAAGTGGAACTATCCAAGGACCAACAACCTTTCTGAGTAGCCTCAGGGGACTGACAGCATTCTGAGCTGAGAGCTTCGAGCAGATTCTGACCCACGTATTCTCTCTGAACAGGTGATTCTTATTAAAAAACAGGTGTTCTGTGTTTTCACCAAGATAAACCAGGTGGGCAGCTGGTGCCTGCTTACCACTGATCACAGGCAAACCAAAAAGTATTCTCCACGAGGGAGCCACGGGAGCAGGGTCACATATCCCGTGCTTAAACAATTGTTTTAACGGGTATATGATATACATATACTGTTTTGCTACTTTAGAATGTCCCAGTTTTCAACTTGGCGGGGTAGGGGCGGTGGCTAGGTTTTCTTTGCCATTGTTGTTCTTAGCAAACAATATAATTTTATCATACACTCGGCATTTCTCAACACAAAACTATGGTTTCTACTGAAGCACCAGAGTGTCCTACGCATATCCCTGAAGAAACACTGAATAATCAGTAGAGGTCACTAATAAATGACTATTACCATTTTTTTAAAAAAAGGAAAAAGAACAATTCCTTTCAAGAAACCAACTCTTACTAACATCCTCCCACTATTTTAAATTCAGAGTTAGCATTTTACTTTCCATAGTACCCTTAGATATATATGTCAATGGCCTTGGCTTTCTGCCATAAAGAAGTTTTATGTGCCATGATAAATATGGTATTTATCAGGACGGATTTTGCCCTTTTATTTAATTATGGGTATAAAATGACAAAGCCACCTCAAATATGTACATGTATGAGTTCAGTGATTAATGCATCATTACATCATACTTACAAACTGTTCATCAATAATGAGTTAACTTCCATGCAAGAAGGTTAATATGAGCAAACTTTTTTCCAACAAATTATTTCACACAGGTATATGCTTATGAATCTATTTAATTGTTCAGACTGTGCTAGAGAATACATACCATGAAATACATATATTTCATAAAGTTCAGGTACAAAATGGATGGTTTCAAATGGGAATTTCTTACACTAACCTGATTATGAAAAAAAGAAAAATCTGTATCATCTGCTTCCAAGTCTGTTATGTCCAAATATATTTTTCATTATGCATTTAATTATTTAGCGAATTAGTTTTATAAATATTAGAGACTTCACCTTAAATTATTTTTGTAAATAATTCTAGAATACATTTTCTAATTATTATTTTTCTGAGGACATATGATTGACCTATGTTTACACATATATGTTCTCTACACAGTGAAACTTTTTTTAAAGAGAATAGTAAAGAAAATGCAGAAGCTCTGGCTCTCCAAGGCCAAAAAACAAAGGTGGGTGGAGGGAGAATGTGAGGAACATTTTATTATACCTCCTGATTTTCACTCCTTGAGTTTTATTTTCTCCCTCTGTTTATTTGTTTAATGCTAGAAACCATATTCTTAACGGAGCATACCTCTTCAGGTGAGCATGATGATTGACAGATTTTAATATTCAGAGTACGAACATATAATTAAAAAGTGATTACCTAATAAAGATAACAATGTGACTATTTTAATTATTTTGGTGGCAGGGAGTTGGTTTTACATCAACATCAAAAAAAAAAACCTTAGGTTTTAAATTCATTAGTAATAAATATGATAACTTTCTGAATCAAAATGGAGAGCCTCTCAAGAAAAAGAGCTGTGCAGTCAGCAGTGACTTAAATTAGTCAGGATAGCAGGAATCCGGGGTTAAGGCTGTTTCCACCATTTTGGTCTCACCACCAAATACGAGTGGGACCACAGATGTGTAGCACTTGTTTCTGTCATAAGTGTAGCAGGTCTCTGTAGCACTGTCTTCATCACAGAAATTGCTCTGGGTAGCAGTAACTATCTGATTATCCAGCTCCACTTCTGTAGGATCACATTTTTTACAGCTGAAAAGCAAATACATGTATTAGACAATCTCCTCAAATGCTGTCTCAAAATCTGACTACACATTTCAATCCAAAATCAATTAGGTCTTGCAGCTCTGACATGACAACAAAAGATGACTCCTCTCAGACATAAGCAGCTCCACAATACAGAATAGCTTATGAGATTTTCTAATCTTTAATATATAAATATTAGTTGAAAGTAAGCAATATAATTAACGATATGATAATACAACTGTTTTCTGTACACCACACAGCAATTTCTACTGTGTTAGGCTTATTCCCAACTGTATACCTGTTTAAACAAGTTATTTATAGTGACAAGAAAGGAATTTTTTTTAATTGCTGTTGGAGTCCTCATTTCCAAAGAAACACCTGCTTGTTTATAAGATCAAATCCACGTATGGAACTATTAAGAGAAACTGGCCCTTCTATAAATGGCAATAATTTCTTCTTTAGAAAAAATGTATAGCTAATTTTTATCTGTGACAAAGTTTTATGAATTTATGATACCTAATAATTAACATAGGAATTAATGTATTCAAAAGTTCAGATTATATTTGTAAATGTTTATACCCCAACATATTTTTAAAAACATTCTTACTAACAAGGTTAATTTAAAGCTATTAACTTCCACATCTATATTACTATGGAAAAAACATATATCTTACAGGTCAGACAAATGGTACACAAATTTGGTTCTCAATGGTGAAGTGGGATCAGAGATATTCTCCCTGTTGTTCAGAGGAACACTAGAAGAAAAGAAAGAAAACAAAGTAAAATAATAAAATGCAGATATTGTTATTTTTGGTAATAGGTATACTGCCACTATCTCATCAGAACAGTAGTTACTGTATTTAGTACTCTATAAGCACTCTAGAGTAATACCATTACTCAGTTTTTTATAGTGACTTGCTATATTGTAAATATTTCTCATTCAAAATAAACCTCACAGCAACTCCACTGTCAACTATCTTTACTGATTTGGCAATTTTTTCTTTTCCTTTAAAACTTTTCCTTTCCTTTTCCTCTAAAACTCATGTTTTACCTCTGTAATAATTATATTGATGTTATTCCCACCCTTCAACAAACTTCTTCCTCTGCAATCTCATTAATGCTCCTATATATTTATTTCGTGTGTGTGTGTGTGTGTCTATGCCATATCATAGTTGCTTGTCTACAGAGTAGTTACTCCCCTGGGCTATGTAAGTTCCTTGAGGCAAAAACATTTATTATTCCCAGTGCCTAGTGGCATATGCAGTATGTTCAATATTTTTGAAATGGACAGACAGATATTGTTATCCAGATTTTAGAGGAGAGGAAATCATAAACAGGAGAGGTTACTGATCCACCCAAGTTCACACAACTAAGTAGCAAAGCTGGAACTTTTTCATGGTGATGTCCCATGAAAAATTAGATAATGATTGTCAACAAGTTCTGGTGATTTTATTAACTTTTAAATTTTTTCAACTAACTCATCATTCCTTCTCATATGCACTCCTCCCTACCAAAATACACAACAAAAAACTTGTATTTTCTAACTCAGTATTTAGCAATATCATCCACATAGGTATCCAAGCCAAAAACCTGGTTATCATACCTGAATCCTCCCCTCTGTCACATATCTAATCAATCTCACAGTCCAGTTTTCTAAATATTTTCATGTGTGAAATCCATACACTTGCCTCTCTTCTGATTATTATTGCCTTAATTCAGGATACCTCCATCCTCTCCTCTCCTAGATTGTAACAATGTCTTCCTTTTGTCTTGACCCCTTCAAACCACTGGCCACATTATTGCCAAAACGTCCTTCCTTAAATGCAAGCTTAATTTCCTTCTCTGCTTAAAACCTCTAGTGTCTCTCCACAGAAAACAGGGTATCCTCAAAATAGCACAGAAGGCCCTTCCTAATATGCCCCTAACTCTCCAGCTTCATCTCTCACAACGTCACCCTCCACAATACGTGTCAGCTATAAACACTGCAATTCCACAAACGTACCATGCTTTTCTCATCTCCAATCTTAACAGTAACAGTTTTAACATATAATACTGCTTATAGTGTGCCTGGTACTATGCTAAGCATATTACACAATGATCTCATATAATCCTCATAGCAATCCTGTTTCGTTTTCCTGGAATGACCTGTCCCACCCATTAATTATCTCACTCCCCACACACATTTACCCAGCAAACTCCCATTCAGCTAACAGCCATCATCCATCCCGCCACTTATTCCACACACCCTTTCCTGCCTCCCACTGCCACCCTTCTCCTCTCCCTGAGGATTAGACTGGGTGCCCCTCCTCAGTGCTCCTATAACAACCCTTGCCTGTTCCTATCATAGCACTTACAATACAGAATTGTAATTGCCTTTTTAATTGTTTAAGATTTCCTGTTAGACTGTAAATCCTCTTGAGAAATGGACTGTATTTTAAATAAACTGTTTTATCCCCACCACCAGCCCTTAATATTTAGCAGTTATTAAATAAACATTTGTTGAATGAATGCATGAATCTATTCTTAATAAGACTGTAAAGACTTTAGTAATATCAGAACGGCTTTACATAATGAGAGAGACAAGGGAATAAACATTTTTGAGAGGCTACTGTAAGCCAAACACTGTTCTTTTATGAATTATCATATTTAACTCTCACAACTCTATAAAGTATATGTATATATATTCATACATACATAATTATTCATTTTTTAAAGTTTAGGAAAAAGGCTTAGCTAAGTAACTTGCCTAATATCACATCATTTTATTAAGTAATGGAGTTGGGAATAATACCATAATGGCAGGCCGGGCGTGGTGGCTCATGCCTGTAATCCCAGCACTTTAGGAGGCCAAAGCAGGTGGATCACTTGAGGTCAGGAATTCAAAACCAGCCTGGCCAACATGATGAAATCCCGCCTGTACTAAAAATACAAAAATTAGCCGGGTGTGGTAATGTCCACCTATAGTCCAGCTACTCGGGAGGCTGAGGCAGGAGAATTGCATGAACCCAGGAGACAGACGTTGCAGTGAGCCAAGATCATGCCACTGCGCTCCAGACTGGGCAACAGAGTGAGACTTTGTCTCAAAAAAAAAAAAAGGAAAAGAAAAAATACCATAATGGCATAGCAGTGGTAATTTACTTTCAGAAATCAGAACAGGAAACATCAACACATCAGGCAAAGTGTCATAAAGTAACTGAATTATCTGATTTCAGTAAACAATATAATATAAAAAGACTCATTTCATTAAATAAAAAGATGAATTAGAGGATCTTGGAGAGTCATTTTTAAAAATCTCTCCATGGCTTAAGTGCCAATGTCATGTATACCATTCTTTCCAATTACCCACTAGTTCAGCTGTTCCATTCCTAACACGAAGCTATGTAGGCAGGATCTGAGTGGTCAAAGAAAACCTGCTAGAGGAAGTGATGGCTGAACTAAGACATGCAGATTGAGAAGGAGTTAACTAGCCTAAGAGGAGCGGAACAGGGTTCTTCAAACAGAGGAACTAGCAAGTGTAAAAGGAGAAAGCACTGTGAATGTGGGGAAATAGAGACACTACAGTAGTGCTGAATTTTTAAACATAAAGTAAAAGAAAAGTGGCAATGAATGATCTTGAGAGTTATGCTAAGCTTTGTAGGTCAGGCCAAGGCATTTGTAACACATCCTAAGATCAATGTTGGGGAAACCATCACAAGGGTTTTAAGCAGGATAGTGACAATAACTGGCACATAGACTAGGTGAATGATAATAGTAAATATTTTTAATATATCCCAGAAATATATAAGCTCTAAAAGGAATAGATATTCTCAGTTTATTTTTACAATAATCCTATTGGTTAAGCATGATTTTTTTCCTCATTTAAAGATGAAAAAGTTGAAGTTTAAAGTAGGTAAGTAACTTGCATGGAAGAACACACAGCTATTAAATAGCCCAGCCAGAACTTAAAACAAAATTTTTAAACACATTATACTTTTCCCATTGATTGAATGGGATTGAATGCTGTGTTCTCTTTCTACAGGAGATTTGATTGGGGGAAAACTATTAAGGTAGGAGTGGTTTACAAGGAAAGCTTATAATTGATTGGATCCAATAGAAATCTAATTTCTCAAGCAGTATCAGCATTCTGGCTATTGAAAAAGAGCTATATAGCATGTAAGTCTGTACTCTGTGTGAAATGAAATGAATATCTGAAATCTAATCTAAAAGTGAGATTGAATAAAATTTGTTAATGTGATCAGTCTGCCTTATCTTGATGCAGACATCTGATTACAGTGTAAAAGACTCAGTCATCTATATATGGTACAAAATAAAGCTTTACTGTTATCTGAAGTTTCAGTTTGAACTGCTCAAGGGCAACTGAAAGTTCTGATTCAAACTGAAATAATTTGGCCAGGCGTGGTGGCTCAGATCTGTAATCCTAGCACTCTGGAAGGCCAAGGCAGGAAGACAGCTTGAGCTCACAAGTTCAAGAACAGCCTGGACAACATAGTGAAACCCTGTCTCTAGAGAAAAATAAAAAATTATCCAGGTGTGATGGTGCACACCTATAGTCCCATCTACTCAGGAGGATCGCTTGAGCCTGGGAGTTCGAGGCTGCGATAAGCAGTGATCCTGCCACTGCACTCCAGCCCAGGTAACAGAGTGAGACCCTGTCTCAGAAACAAGCAAACAAAAATAAATAAATAGAAATAACTCCATATAAACAGTGCATGTTGGTGACTAGATTAGAACCTTTGTTTATAATTTGTATAGCCCACTGATTTTAGATTGCCTGTAATTTTTCACTCTTGCCCCTAATTTCAAAAAAAATTGCCTCAAGCTCATTCAGAAGATTTAATTCTTTACTCATGTAAAGTGCTACACTGCAATAAGGGCAGTAAAGACACAGGTATTACATTCAAACAATGGCTTAGTATCAGAAAGTATCTCTGCTTAGAAAAGGAAAAAAAAAGAATATATGGAATGCCACATACACAATTTGGATGTTTCTCTCCACAATGTCCTCATTAGAATCGTTGGAAGTACGGATGATCCTGGAAGTAATCCGGGCACACTTACATTTGTTGTCAACAAGAACAATCCTTTCATCTTCTTCTTGGGCTTGAAAGGTAAAACATATTAAAAAGAAAGGAAAACAAAAGTCAATTTATATATTTTATATTGAGTTATTTTATCTTTCTTGCCTGCAGAAAAATAGTTTTATTTTTCGTTTGTCTGACCTTTCTCCATTCGTTCTCTAAGCAGAATCTCACATCACAGTGAAGGAAATCCAAATGTACTCTAAAATGAATTTCATGTTTTTCTTGAACCACTCTATGGGAATCTGGGTTGAAAAATTTCTGATTTTCATCTAATGCTTCTGATAGAGGCACAGTTCTCTGAATGATGTAACCTTGGGAAAACCAGTGTCAAATGCTAATGTGAGACAGAAAACAAAAATCTAGATTGGATTTCTCCAAGACCAAAGCAATTCATTCAAATGTGAACCAAAAAAATAGCACCAGACTTTACAAACCCAATTTAAAATGTCACAACCTTCCTGAATTCTCATTTGTATTTAAAATTTTTTCGCATAAATTGTATTATAGTTAAGAACAGGCATGTTTTCCTCCAAGATAACCTTATTTTGTAAGAGTTTTATTCTCTACCCCAGCTTTCCTAAACTAATTATCTGCCTTTTCATAATAACAATCAGATTATCATGATACATGATTCAATCAAAAAATAAGGGCTATATTTCTTATAAGAATTATTTTAAAAGATAGAGTACATATATACATATATATATAAAGTGCTATAAATTTGCAAAAGCAATTTAGAAATATTGTGAGGTATAAACTTGATTAAATATGCCTGTATACAGAAAAAAATAAATAAATGAATTAATACACATATGACCATTAAAGCCTTAACTTTCAATGTCAATATTGATTGCCTCATCTGAATAGCAGACAAAGAGGTCTGATAAGTTGTTTTTTTAGTTGTTATTTTGAGATAGTTTCTCACTCTGTCACCCAGGCTGGAGTACAATGGCAGAATCTTGGTTCACTGCAACCTCTGCCTCCCTGGTTCAAGCAACTTTCCTGCCTCACCTCCCCAAGTAGCTGGGATTATGGGTGCCTGCCAGTACACCCAGCTAATTTTTTTAAAATTTTTTTATTTTTAGTAGAGATGGGGTTTCACCATGTTGGCCAAGCTGGTCTTGAATGCCTGACCTCAAGTGGTCCGTCTGCCTCAGCCTCCCAAAGTGCTGAGATTACAGAGCCACCACACCCAGCCTTGATAACTATTGCACAGAATAAACAAAGGTAATTTTGTATCATCTGGATTTGGATCAATTAACAGATTTTACTTTTATTTTTTATTTTTGAGACAGAATTTCACTCTTGTTGCCCAGGCTGGAGTGCAATGGCACGATCTCGGCTCACTGCAACCTCCACCTCCCAGGTTCAAGCGATTTTCCTGCCTCAGCCTCCCAAGTAGCTGGTATAGGCATGTGCCCACCACTCCTGGCTAATTTTTGCATTTTTAGTAGAGATAGCGTTTCACCATGTCTCTACTGATATCAAACTCCTGACCTCAGGTGATCCACCTACCTCGGCCTCCCAAAGTGTTGGGTGTGAGCCACCGTGCCTGGCCAATTACCAGATTTTAAAAATTCAATAATAGTATTACTTAAGTAATACTATTAAATAAGAGTGCTAATTAAATAATAATGATTATATTAAATATTTTTTATTCCTATAATTTTAGCTAACTGACCTTGAACAATTCCTCTCATTAAGACTCAACTAAAAACAAACAAACAAACAAACAAAAAAAAAAACAGATTTGGCTCACAAACTCAAGTTATAAAGTTTAAGTGATCAGAATAGTTATCATTTTAACTAGAAATCTATTCCTGAGATGATTCCCAGAGCAGAGAGGACCTAATGCACTATTTCAGCCTTAATGATAAGAGCCATTACAAAAACATTTTAAGACCATTGGTATTGTACTTGTAATTGTTTGAAGTAATTTATAACGCATTATTACACCATTATTCATAAGTTCTTAATGAATCTTCTGACACAAGTCTGTGTAATATTGGAAAGAAACATTATGAAGTCAATTCAAGGTAATGAAATAACTCATTAACATCTGAAAGAGGTAAAATGACTTAAATGATGTCCTCTTTCCTACTTGTGTATCCCTGACTCTTAAATGTTTTTTTCTCAATGAAATATAAATGAGCACATAATATCTGACCAAAAATATAGATTATTGAGGAATAAATGACTTGACTATTAAGTCTTAAATAAAAAAATGTCTATATTCTATTACGACATATAATTATTTCCTTACCAGAAACCTGGGAAGTTAATATATAAAAAATTAGGCAGCCTAATATCTATCAGAAATACATAGCTGTCAGAAAAGGTACAAATACTTTCAATTCACCAAGATTTACAGTCTAACATTTGCTCTTACCAACAGGCAGTATTTTCTCCTAACAAGCCTATTATTAAGGACTGTGCCTTACTTTATTCCAAGAGCATCTGATACATGGTAGCTGTTGAATAAATATTTGTTAAATTTAATTTAATTCAGTTCAAACAAATAAGAAAATAGATTTAACAACATATGCTAGATATGACCATAATGAGTTTACTAAAAAGTGATTGCCTTACGCAAGGCAGAATAGGACAGTAGAGTGCAGGCTATAGGGTCAGATTGCCTGGGTTCTACCTACTTGCTTACTTGCTGTATGACTTTGGCAAGTTATTTCACCTCTGTAAGTCTCAACTGACTCAACTGTATGTCAGAAATAATAATAGTATTTATCCTCAAGTGGTTACTGAGAAAATTAAATGGAATATTATATGTAAAGGAATTAGCATAATACTTAGAATATCATATTCAGTAAGTGATAGCTATTTTATATACAGATGGTCCCCAACTTACATGGTTCTACTTACAATTTTTCTACTTTATGATGCTGTGAAAGTAATATGCATTCAGTATGCTCCTCACCTACAATGGGGCTACTTCCCTATAAAGTCACTGTAAGTTGATGAAAGTATGATATTTTCAACTTTCAGCTTTATAGGGTTTACAGGGAAGTAGCCCCATCATAAATATCACATATTTTTAGATGTTTATACATACTTATATTGTACATGCTTTACTACTAATATTTCATATTTTAAATCATTAGGAAGTTACTCTTAATGGTAAGTTAGTATAAAATGACTATTCTTAATTACATTTCTGTCATTCTTTGTCTTGAAATAAGAACCATAGACTCAGTGTTAGGAAGAATCCAGAAAAATTATTAATGTGACCTTCTCAATGAAAATTATTTAATACTGTACCTCTAAATTCAGAATGTATTCCACTTTCTGAAGTTGTTTGAAAGATCAATAGGCCGGGCGCAGTGGCTCACGCCTGTAACCCCAGCACTTTGGGAGGCCGAGGCGAGTGGATCAAGGCCATCCTGGCCAACATGGTGAAACCCTGTCTCTACTAAAAATACAAAAAATTAGCTGGGTGTGGTGGTATGCGCCTGTAATCCCAGCTACTCGGGAGGCTGAGGCAGGAGAATCGCTTGAACACGGGAGGTGGAGATCGCAGTGAGCCGAGATTGCGCCACTGCACTTCAGCCTGACAACTGATGGCGACTCTGCCTCAAAAAATAAAAATAATAAATAATAAATAATAAAAAAAGAAAGATCAATAAATAAAATAACAAAAGTTCAGTCATCAAGTTATAGGCAACCTGTATAACATTAAACATTGTTAAAGGATCATAATATATCTGTGGGCTCAGATCCAGGAAAGCTGTTAAAACCAATACCAGCCTCTTTGGAGAAATAAAATCCCAATGCATTCCATGTTGTACTTACAGTAATTATTATTTCATTTCTCCAGAATGTTAAGAGACTCAAGGGAAGGATTCTTGATTTTTAAGATTCAATACGGACATTCACATAAATAGGACTATCTGTAGTTAGCTAATTTCTTATTCTCTAGGTTGTAGCAAACAACTAGGAAAAGAGAAAAAAGAATAAAAAGTGTCTTATCTGTGTAAAGACAACTGCCATAGAAAGATAAAAGCATGTTAGGAAAAAGTGGCTGCCTAGCTGGCCAACCAACGAATAGACATAAATGTTTAAAACTGAAGAACAGATCTGTCCTATATTTTTCCTTTTATCTGGATTCATTGTCTAAATACCACATACCTTTCACATGAACAGCCGTAACAAAAATGGCCAGGACTCCCCAAAAGAGCAAATGGTTCTTCATCTTAACTTCACTTCTTTTGAAAAACTGGAGCAAAAGTCAGAGTTAAGGTGTGTGATCTATAAGGAGTGTGCAAATGATGGTGCTTTTGCTTTCTTAAAATAACACTCCAGGCAGCTAACAAACTAAAAACAATCACAACTGCGGTTGAAGTCTGAAGTTTAAATGCTGAACTGGAAAAATGTATGACTCACATTTAAGTATTTTCTTGCAAAGCATCCCAAGAAAAGAAAAACATCATTTGATGCAGTCATTTTTGTTTTGCACCTACCCTATATAAATGTTTAAACCAGAAGACTAATAATAATTTCAATTCAGGATTCCATTAAGAATGTTGAAATAGGGATTTTCCATTTTATTACCTAGATATATTCGTATTAGTGTTCAAATCAGATATCTGACATTTGTCCTGCCTAGAATAATAAATGAAGGGAAGAGAAGGAGGAGGGATGAAGGAAGGAAAGGAGAGAGAAATGAAAGTCCTTTAAGGTCCCAACTGTATCTTATGTAAATTTTTCATACTAGTCCTTAATTAACCAAGCTATCGGATTTAAATATATATTTTGTATATATTTCACAAAATAAACATTTTGTGTATATTTTGATTACTTTCAGTTATTTTATAAACTCAAATATAGAATTGGAATTAAAAGCTGGTAGATACTCGGCTGGGCAAAGTGGTTCATGCCTATATTCCGGCCAGGCGCTGTGGCTCAGCACTTTGGGAGGCCTAGGCGGGTGGGTCACTTGAAGTCAGGAATTCAAGACCAGCCTGGCCAACATGGTGAAACTCTGTCTCTACTAAAAATACAAAAATGAGCTGGATGTGGTGGCGAGCGCCTATAATCCCAGCTACTTAGGAGGCGGGGACCTCTGCTTGATTCTATACTTGAGAATTGCTTGAACCTGGGAGGCAGAGGTTGCAGTGAGCCAAGATGGCGGCAGTGAGCCAAGATGGCGCCACTGCATTCCTGCCTATCTCAAAACAAAACAAAACAAAACAAATCAGGCTGGGCACAGTGGCTCACACCTGTAATCCCAGCACTTTGAGGGGCCAACGCAGGTGGATCACGAGGTCAGGAGTTCCAGACCAGCCTGGCCAAGATTGTGAAACCTCGTTTTTCCTAAAAACTACAAAAATAGCCTGGCATGGTGAGAGGCGCCTGTAATCTCAGCTCCTCAGGAGGCTGAGGCAGGAGAATCCCTTGAACCCGGGCGGCAGAGGTTGCAGTGAGCCAATATCATGCCACTGCACTCCAGCCTGGGCAACAGAATGAGACTCAGAAAAAGCTGGTAGATTGGTAGATACTAGATAAATAAGTTGCCATATTTCAATTTGATAGCATTAAGGCTGACCTTGTGTCTAGTTATACCTTTTAGAATTGTAAACCCATAAGATGGTTTTTATTTGAGATGCCTCAACAGAAAACTGAATCACTGCAGTATTTTGAGTAAAATTTTTTTACTTAATGTCATTTTTTTTTTTTTGAGATGGAATTTCACTCTTATTGCCCAGGCTGGAGTGCAATGGTGCAATCTTGGCTTACTGCAACCTCTGCCTCCCAGGTTCAAGTGATTCTCCTGCCTTAGCCTCCCAAGTAGCTGGGACTGCAGGCATGCACCACCATGCCCAGCTAATTTTATATTTTTAGTAGAGATGAGGTTTCTCCATGTTAGTTGGGCTGGTTTCAAACTCCCGACCTCAGGTGATCCGCCTGCCTCAGCCTCCCAAAGTGCGGTGATTACAGGTGTTAGCCACCACACCTGGCCTGTCATTTTTTTTAACTGAACTTTTGGACGGAGCACCCCCCACACTCCTACTCCAATGTGCTAGGATTTCCTGCCTCTTAAGCAAGGTTGGTTCCAAGAATGTGTTGGTTACACAAATGCATCAAATCTGTGTTACTTTGAGTTCTCAGCTCTAATTTTTGAAGGGACTCCTAAAATTTTAACAGGTAATTAGGAGTACTTCATGATCATAAATAAGGCAAACAGACTTCATAGGCAGAAGTAAGAAATGACAAGATGAAAGAGACATTAAAGGGTAGCCCATGATTGCACTTCTTCAAAGAATATGTTCTGAAAGTCTGCAAGAACAAAGTGCCAGGCACTATCACATGCAATATTACTATAGTGTCAAAGTTTATTCTTATGTTAATTTCTACTATCAGTAGGACTTAGCAACTACTTGAGTTTAGGGAAAATACACTGGCATCGCATGAACAGTTTTACCTATTAAGAAAAGAAACAGACCTGAAAGCACATTATTTTAGTTTGTGGTGAGAATGTCAAAACAAATAACCACTCTAAAAGGTCCTCACCCCTAACTGAAGTTTCTAAATAACCGACTTATTCAGTCACAGAAAAAGTAATTAACAGCTGAATACCTTTTTAATTTTTGAAAAATAAACTCAAGGCTAGACTGTCTTCCCAAAGCAAGTTGGACAAATCCTTGGAAACAAATTAAAGCTTCCCCCAAAGCTACTTTTTTATAACAGCAAAGATTATTTAACTTAAAATTACTAACCTAAAGAAAACTCTATATTTGATATTTTCATTCTTCTAATCCTGCACTTTTATATTTCGATTATGTAAACTATAAATCTAAAATAAATTGTGTTAATAAAAATAAGGTATGCACATTTGCCATTAGAAGAGAATTACCTATGCTGGCAACTTAGGATCTGGACTAGTGTTTTTCCTCATGTGCTCTAGGGATCATCTGACTAGAACCTCCTGTAGTGCTGGTTAAAATATGGATTTATGGGCTACACGCAGAATTTGTGGAGATGTACCCTTGGAATACATATTTTCTTTTTTTTTTTTTTTTTTTTTGAGATGGAGTCTTGCTCTGTCACCCAGGCTAGAGTGCAGTGGTGCCATCTTGGCTCACTGCAACCTCCACCTCCACCTCCCAAGTTCAAGCCATTCCGCTGCTTCGGCCTCCCCAGTAGCTGGGACTACAGGTGCATACCACCATGCCCAGCTAATTTTTGTATTTTTAGTAGAGACGGGGTTTCACCATATTGGCCAGCCTGGTCTCGAACTCCCGACCTCATGATCTACCTGCCTCGGCCTCCCAAAGTGCTGGTATTACAAGCGTGAGCCACTGTGCCCAGCCGGAATATGTATTTTCAAAAAGCATCCCAGTTGATTATGATGTGCACTGAAGGTTGAAAACTAATAGACAAAAAGCCTGGCATGGAGCAGGAGGTAAGGGGGTGCAACATTAGCTATTTACGGAAGAACAAAAGTTTAATAAAGGTAATTTTTAAATAAATAGCCATACTGAAAAGTCAGCTGAGGTTTGTATTGGCTTATTCTGTGCTATATGTGAACTGTTGTATATTCTTTTTAGCATTAACCTGCTATATACACATACAAGTTCCAGTTTAATTTTTAAACCATTTATTTTTCAGTTTTAGTTATGTTTTTGCCACTAAAAAATGTAAAATGTGAATAGTAGAACCCTTTACATGTGTGTTAAATGATTGAGAACTTAGCCATGTGTTCTAAATTCTTAACCAAAAAAAAAAAGACTTATTTTTCTACTCATGTTTAAGATTTGTGTAGTAAATGTTCAGTGATAGACTCAACTGGATAAAAGAGATCTTAAAGGTAATTTAGTCTTACCTTCATGACTCTCACTCAAATTTACTTTTCAATATTCTATTTAACTGAGTTCAGCATTTGTTTGAAAATCATCTGAAATAGTTGGATGCTTCACTCCCTGTGGACATAGCTTATTATATTTTGGGATACTCAAATCATAACAAGACTTTATTCTTAAGGGACACAGAGAATATATCTCAGTTTTCCTCCTGTCTCACTGGTGACTCCTTCTGGGTCTCTTGCTAAAGTTTTCTCTGAATATTGAGGGCATCAAGCCTTAATCCTTATCTTTTCTATTTTCTTAGCCTCTACCTAATTAATTTTACCTTATCCATGCCTTTAAACATAGGGCACACTGAGGACTCTCAAATGTATATCTTTAACTTTGACCTTGCCCATTGATCTCTGAATGCCTATGTCCAACTTTTTATTTTATATCTCCATGTAGCTATCTAGATGGGCATCTAAAACTTCACTAGGTAAAATGGTACTCTTGATGACCAATCCACCCTCACACTCACATACCAATCTCTTTTTGTCTCAAGTTTTCCCCCATCTCAGTAAATGGCACCTCTATCAGTTACTCAAGCCAAAATCTTCTTCTTCAGTTCCTTTCTTTTCCTCTCCCTCACATCCAGTTTACCAGCATGACCTGTCGGCTTTCTCTCCAAAATATATCCCACATTCATCTGATTCTCTTCATTTTCACTACCAACCTAGTCCAAGTCTCCATCCTCTTTCCTGGACTACCACAATAGCTTCTATAATAAAAAGTAACTTCTCCTTTCCCTCAGCATTGGTGACTAAGGCACACAGATCATAAACAAGAATGACTAAGTACCACAACTCTAAAGCAAGCCAAATACTTCCTCCAAGGTTTGTTAAGAGGCAACAAAGCCAGACACAGTGGTGCATGCCTGTAGTTCCAGCTACTCAGGAGGCTGAAGCAGGAGTATCGCTTGAGGCCAGGAATTAAAGGCCAGGCTAAGGAAGACAGCAGTAGTTTTCAACGTGTAACTATTATGTACCCATAAACATGTTTTCTAAAACGAGGCAGCAGAACTCAAATTACTTCCATCAACCACCACTCTACCATTTCCATAAACTCCCATCTCCAGTCTTTAGAAAACTAGGGAGGGAAGAGGGGAGATGTCACCTTGTTGAAATCATAGTGTTTGTAGTAAGAGACTCTCACACACATATCCCACCTTGCTTCACCCTTGGGAGAGTAAAGGTGGGGTACTTTCCTCTATTCAAGTGGGGAGAGTTTCAAGAAAATCACTCAAAGAGATCAGGGACCCTGAAAGAAGGGGAAATTGAGAAGCAATATAGCATAGTTAAGAGAAAGAGCTCTGAGCCTGACTGATCGGGTTTGTCTTCCAATTCCACCCCTCTCTAACTGGGTAACACTGGACAAACCTTGAACAAATCACTTAATCTCACTTAAGTTCCTCTATCTGTAAAAGGGGAAAAATAATATATGCCTCATAGGATTGTTGTCAGGGTTAATATGTATTACATCTGTTATACCATGTGAAGAAGTTAGAACAGATCATGGCACACAATAAGTGTTATATAAGTACTACTTATTATTATTAACATCTTTATCATCATTATGTCTTAACTCCTTATGGAGTTGCAGAAAATGCAGCTACCAACTGCAATGAAGCTTGGGGAAAGCATTCCTGGGAGAACTTGACATGTCCCCTTGGGTTGTGGACATGCAGGAACATCAAAAATAATAAATGATCATGCTATATAAAGTGTAAAGGAAAATATCCAAAGTTTCCCACCTAGGGTGGGTGAGAAAGGAGGACACCTGGAAGAAATGTTAGCTTTATTTGTAATAGCCTAAAACTGGAAGCAGTCTAAATGTCCAAAAACAAATTGGATAACAAATTGTGGTATATACATTACTCAGTAATAAAAATGAATAAACTACTGATAGACACAATATGGATGAATTCTCAAAATAATTATTCTCAGGGAAAGAAGCCACATAAAATTTTTTTAAAGAAAGTGTATAGTATATGATTCCATATTTGTATATATGTATATTTTTTCTAGAAAATTCAAGCAAATGCATAGTGACAGCGGATCAGTGATTATCTGGGAAGGTGGGGACACAGAGAGAAGAAAAGGTGGGACTATAAAAGGGCATAAGGAATCTTTGGAAGATGAATGTGTTCATTATCTTTATGGTGATAATGAATTCACAGGCATACCACATATGTAAAAATTGATCAAATTATACAGTTCAAATGTGTGCAGCTCACTGTGTGTCAGTCACATCTCAGAAAACTATTAAAAAGTTCATATCTTCACAATTCAGTTTTTTAAGTATGATGTTAGGTTTTTCTTGGATGCCCTTATCAAGTTGAGGAAGTTCCCTTCTATTCCTGGTTTGCTGTGAGTTTTTATCAGAAATGAATATTGAATTTTTTTCAAATACTTTTTTTCTATTGAGATAACCGTATGGTTTTTCTTTGTTTGTTAATATTTTGAATTACATTTATTTTTAAATATTAAACTGACGCTGCATTCCTAGAATAAACCCCACTTAGTTATGATATAATATCCTTTTCATAAATTGTTGACTTTGATTTACCAAAATTTTGCTTAGAATTTCTGCTTTTACATTCATGAGGGCTAACTGGCTCAAAATATTCTTTTTTTGTAATGTCTTTGCATGGTTTTGTTACTACAATAATGCTGCCCTGAAAAGATGAGTTTAGAACTATTTCCTCCTTTCCAGTTTTCTGGAGGAGTTTGTATAGAGTTAGTATTATTTTTCCTTAAATGTTTGGCAGAATTCCTCCAGTGAACCATGGCCTGGGAACGCTCTCCAAGGCAACAGGCTGGGACAATGCTAGTGGTCTCCTGATTTTTTTTCAGTCTCTCAGAAATCGCTGTTCTGCATTGCCTAATGTCTTGAAAACCATTGTTTCTTAAATTTTGTCAATTTTTTCTAGTTGGTTCAAATGGCAGGGAAAATCTGTTCACTGTTATTCCATCTTGTTTAGTGTTGGAGACTTGAATTAAGAATGAGTTTGAGATACAAATTTTTAGACTGAACTAGACTTTTTAAAAATGAGCTTTACTTTTTATAGCAGTTTTAGGAACACAGCAAATAAACTAGATTTATAATAATGAAAAAGTATTTTAAAATTATGGAATCTTCTTAAAACCTTGTCAAAAAGGCAAAGAAAAATTCATTTATAGTAAATGAAAGGCAATAATTGTAGGAAAATATGGTTTCATGTTATAACTCATTAAACTGTTCACTGTTCTAAACTCTTCTCTAGTCTTACCTGCCACAATTCATTGTCCATTTACCATGAAAAGTGATCTTTTCAAAAGGTAAATCAGATCATATCTGATTTAAAACCCTCCAGTGGCTTCTCATTACACTTAGAATAAATTCAGAGTCATTAGCCTTCCTGATTTCCTACAACTCCCCCTTTCACTCATCACTCTCCAGCTACTCTGCTCAAGGGCTTTGTATTGTCTTAGTCCCTCTGCCTGCAACACTCTCTATAGCCTTGCATGGCTGGCCCCTTGTCATCAAGTCTCAACTCCAATGTCATTGCCTCAGAGAGAACTTTGCTGGCTGAGAATCATCCTAACTAATCACCAATCACCATCATATTGCCCTATTTTATTTTCTTCACAGTATTTATTATTGTTTGAAATTCTTTAGTGTACTTAGTCATATCTGTCTTCTCCTCATTAGAATAAAAGGTCCTTAAGAGTGGTATTGTCTTGTTGCTTACTCCTATTTCCAAGAACAAGCACAGGATTGCCTCACATATATTGACTGAATGAAAGATGAATGGAGAACATTTTTACAAGAAGTTGAAAACTGCCTCCAAGTTTACGTCTTCTAACAACATTAGTCTCTTTTGTGGATAGGCTCCATATGATCAACGTCCTATCTAAAGAGTAGTATCTAGATACATATTCAATAGTCAAGTGTTATCTGGCCAGTACAAATAATAGCAGAACTTAACATTTTTCAATAAATGCAACTTAAGGTGATAATATCTCTTTATTGGCAGCTATGTTACACTATTGGCTTCAATTAAAGTGTACCATCTCATTTTTTAAAAATAAGTGTTTCTATAAAGTAATGACTTTCCCATATTTAATATTTAAACAAGTTAGGTTTGGCCATGATATTTAGCATTGGTCCCTAAGTTTTATGTTACTAAATGCAGACCAACATTAAAATGTCTTAGATTCTTTTTTAATCCAGATTCGGAAACCTAGCACATTAGTTATTTCTCTCAGCTTTACAGTATCTGCAAACTTGACACATGTCATCAGATCCTTATTGAAGTCATTAAGAAAAATGTTTCATGGGATGGTACTTAAGATAGACTTTTGCCACATACATCTAAAGTCCTAGCTCTATTAACACCAGTCCATTAATAAGCACATTTGGGTACAGTAGTTCAGCTCAAGTTAACTCAAACATCCATACTATCACACAGACTCAAAGTCTGGGTTTCATCCATAAGGTAACATAAATACTTATCATAAAAGACCAATCTCTCCTTTATTCTCTTATTTTTAATATCATCTCATTTCTTCTCTTGAAAGCCTTCCCTAATATAAAAGGAGTCCTGATAGCAGCCTGGCATTTTGCCACTTAAACTCTTAAAAGGGATGATGATGTTTTTTAATAGCCTTCTTGGCCTTAAATCTGAGATGCAGCTGAAATCTCGTGGTTTTCCTTTTAATGGATTAATTTCTACATTTAGTGTAATAATTCACATTTCTCATTTGTCCTTGAACTTTATATGAAAAACAAATTTTACTAATAAACAGTATTGCTCAATTGGCTCTAAAAATCAGGAGGGAAAATATGAAGTCTACATGAAACCTTGAATTAAATGTCAATCTGTAAATTCCAAGTAACCGAAAAATCTTTTAGATTTAGAAATAACTTATTAGCATTCTCAAATATGCTAGAAAAAAGAAATCTTTTTTTTTTGCATGTGTAATACCCTATATATATTTGACAGAATCTTTAGTGTTATCAGTCCTGGATCTCCCTAAAAAGTATCTGCTTTCATCTCCTTAGCACTCTCATGAATAGATTTCAGAATCTACTTATTTCAGAGGATATAAAAAGAAATAATTGTAAAAGAACACTGTAAAATGTATACGTGAGAAAAGCATTTTGTATCGGAAAAATTTACAAATTCTATTACAGAGGAATTCCATGTCTACTTTTACAACCCCAGGCACACATAACAACCCCAGAAACCCAGAATTAAATGACACACTTGCAAGGAATACGGGGAGGAAATTGAAATATTTATTTCCCTAAAATATAGCTTCTAAAATATTAAAGGGTCATCAAAAGCACAGCCTTTAAATCTTCTCCATATATACCATCTCTCTAACTTCTATACTTTTGAGACACTAGACAATACAAAAGTAACTTCTGAATCAACCCAGAGAAATAAACTGTGGGAAGGTTCTATCATCACTGGAGGAAAGATCTGCTGCCAAGAGAAGCTAACAGCAAAAACCATCTCCAAGAGAAGTAAAACAAGACAAAGCTTTCAACGTGGAAAATTCATTCTATGTATGTGTATATATGCATATCACGATTATATAACTGCTATTAATTTAATACTACAAAACTAAAATTCCCCCAATATCCCAGAATTTCGCAAATCATTCATGTATAAAATTATTAATTACTAACAAAGGATGAAGAGAACGAGGGGTGTGTGTGTGTGTGTGTGTGTTTGTGTGTGTGTCTGTGTGTGTCTGTGTGTGTGTGTGTGTGTGTTTTGAGATGGAGTCTCATTCTGTCACCCAGTCTGTAGTGCAGTGGCACAACCTTGGCTCACTGCAACCTCCGCCTCCCAGGTTCAAGCAATTCTTGTGCCTCATCCCCACCAAGTAGCTGGGACTACAGACATGCACCACCACACCTGGCTAATTTTTGTATTTTCAGTAGAGACAGGGTTTCCCCATGTTGGCCAGGCTGATCTTGAACTCCTGACCTCAATTGATCCGCTGGGCTCAGCCTCCCAAAGTGCTGGGACTACAGGTGAGAGCCATTGTGCCCAGCCTTGTTACTATGACAAAACTGAGCTAAAGCCCTTGATCTGACTATCTGTCGTCCTACCAAGATCCTTGCTGGGTTGCTCTGAACTTCCTAAAACTACTGTAGGGCACTCTTTGTCCAAATCCACAAGAGCAGACCTGACTTACCCAGAATCATTATCAATAAAAGTTTTTAAATAAGTTTAATAATATTAAGGAATACAGAAGCAATTGCAACTGTATTTGCAATGTTTGGGAGGGACATTCTGCCTAACCTAGAGTCAGGCAAATACTGTTCCAAGAAAGGAAACAGCAAGTAAAAGGCACAAAATAAGAAAGGGCACAGGATGAGGAGCAGGAAGGAAGGCCCTTGTAGCTGTAGCAGAGTGAGGGAGAGAATCACAGTACATAACAATACTATGCACTTTATAGGATTAACTTTTTTCCCTCTTTTTTTATTTTTGAGATGGAGCCTCGCTCTGTCACCCAGGCTAGAGTGCAGCTACATAATCTCGGTTCACTGCAACCTCCACCCTCTGGGTTCAAGCGATTCTGCTGCCTCAGCCTCCTGAGTAGCTGGGACTACAGGCATACACCACCACACACCTGGCTAATTTTTGCTTTTTTTTTTTTTTTTTTTTGAGACGGAGTCTTGCTTTTTCACCAGGCTGGAGTGCAGTGGCACAATCTCGGCTCACTGCAATCCCCCTCTCCCGGATTCAAGCGATTCCCCTGCTGCAGCCTCCTGAGTAGCTGGGACTACAGGCACACGCCACCACGCCCGGCTAATTTTCTGTATTTTAGTAGAAACGGGGTTTCACCATGGCCAAGATGGTCTCGATCTCTGACCTCATGACCTGCCCGCCTCGGCCTCCCAAAGTGCTGGGATTACAGTCGTGAGCCACCGTGCCCTGCCAATTTTTGCATTTTTTGTAGACACAGGGTTTCTCCATGTTGGCCAGGCTAGTCTCAAACTCCTGACCTCAAGTGATACACCCACCTCGGCCTCCCAAAGTCCTGGGATTATAGGCTTGAGCCACTGGGCCCAGTTCTTTCCCCCATTTCAATTGTACAAGCTTAGAATCTATTTTGAATTTCAGAATCAATCTTAGTCATTCTAAAGCTAAAGGTAGACAGCCTAAGCCTCTTAACTTCCGGTCCATTTTACCTCTCACAATACCAAGACCCGTTAATACCGTGTTTTCACATCTATATGGAGAAATTTCTTCTAAATGGCATTTTTTGGGGTTGGGGGAATTGAAAATTAGACTTAATCATTTCACAGTGTATACATACATTAAAACATCACATTGTACCCGATAAATATATACAATAAAAAACTTAGAAATCCATAACTTAAGTAGCTATGTGAAATAATCAGAAATGATTTTGTCTAAAAAAAATTCTTTAGCTGGCTGGACACGGTGGCTCACTCCTGTAACAACTTTGGAAAGCTGAGGCTGGCGGATTACCTGAGGTCAGAAGTTTGAGACCAGCCTAACCAATATGGTACAACCCTATGTCTACTAAAAGTACAAAAATTGCCTGGGTGTGGTGGAGCACATCTGTAAACCCAGCTACTTGGGAGGCTGAGGCAGGAGAATCACCTGAACCCAGAAGGAAGAGGCTGCAGTGAGCCAAGATCATGCTGCTGCACTCCAGCCTGGGCAACAGAGCGAGACTCTGTCTCAAAAAAAAAATCTTTAGCTTATTTTTGCAGAGATATACACTGAATGATTTTTTTCCTGAGATTATAAGAGCATTAAATGATTAAAAGTCAAACAGAGAATTTTTACTCAACTTTTGATACCCTCTGATACCCTCCTTCCTAGTCTTTGTGACTTCCTACCTCATTAAATGTCTGATAATACTAACTGTAATTTTTTTAACCATAAACATTTTTGTTCTTATATGCAGAGTTTCTTCAAATATTGATCTCTATATAAGCACATTATATGAAAAATTTATATTTAGATATCAGGAGGCAAAAGCCCGTCAGCTATGTGCAGTAGCTCACACCTGTAATCCCAGCAGTTTGGGAGGCCAAGGCAAGCTGATCATTTGGGGTCAGGAGTTCAAGACCAGTCTGGCCAATATGGTGAAACCCCATCTCTACTAAAAATACAAAAATTAGCTGGGAATGGTGGCTCACGCCTGTAATCCCAGGTACTCGGATGCTGAGGCAGGAGAATTGCTTAAACCTGGGATACGGAGGTTGCAGTGAGCCAAGACTGCACCACTGCACTCCAGCCCGGGCGACACAGTGAGATTCTATCTCAAAAAAATAAATAAATAAAAGCAAAAGCTGAATTTTAAAAGAATTCAAAATATGAGGAAGAAACTTCACTCCAAATCCTTACTAAAAATTTAAAAATACAAACAAAAAAATTGACTTATTTTTTTCCAGCAGCTTTCCACATAGACTTTTAGGGTAGTCTTCTGTGGTTAAATGTTTATATGGAGAATTGCACCTGTGTTGTGGTCGGCTTTTAAATAAACTTGCACCTGCAGTGGCTTTTCATAGAACTGCTGTTTGAGATATTACATGTCAGTGGTTTGATCATCACACAGAGCTATTTCCCTTCACCATGTTACCTGCTGGCAGGTCCTAATTTAAAAAGGGCCTATTTCCAAAAATTCATTTGAAAAAAATCTGGTTAGATTTCATGATAATCTCTCATCCAAGTCATGGCACACACACACAAAAAAAAGATTTCATGGTAATCTCTCTAGGGACACTGTAATAAAAATAAAGTTTCCAGGATACCCCTCAAACAAGAATATGCTCCCTTCATTTCATCCACTCCAGTGGTCTGGTCCTTCTCTGCTCTAAGGAAACTTTTGATTGATTTCTGGGAGAGGCTTCTGCTCTAGTCAAATCTGTCTGCTTTCCTTTTCCTGTATATGATCTGCTAATTCCTGTTTCAGAATCTTTTTTATTCTATCATTTTTCTTACCATAAATTTATTTCTCTCCTTCCTGCTCATCCTCATCAAAAATCCTAAAATCTTTCAAACTAATTCAAGTAGGTCTTAATGTCATTCCATTCTGTTCACTCCTTTACTCTGTTTCTTCATTGCTAATAAATTCATCTTATATCTTGTATACCATTGTACTCAGTTGGCATATTTCTTTATTTTTATCACTTTTCTTCCTATATGTGTAATTTATATTCCATATTAACATTTTCTAGACACAAAGAGGCATTCATAAAAAGTAATATCAGATAGCACCCACAAAAAGGATGTGAAGGAACACCAAAAGGGAACTCTAAAGATTTAGTTGGGAAAATAGGTGAGAAAATACAATTTTTCTTGTTCTAACTCTTCTATTCAGAGTGTTTACATCAGATGTAAGTGCTATACTAAATTCATTTTCCCTAATAAGAAGAAAGTATAAATCTATGATGAGGAATATCCAGTCAGTTATTTTTAAAATATCAGACGCAACTGTAAAGATGAGTCTCAAGAGACACTTCTACTCAGTCTTCCTACTGAACAAACAGCAAGAGCTCTGGAGTCAGTTATTGCCTGGGTGCAAATGGGACTCTGAAAAGTTATAAATTCTTGTTTTCTCAGTTTCATCTATAAAATGGGCATCACTGTAGTACATACTTCATAAGACTGATGAGAATTAAATTGATAAGTATAAAGCATGGAACATGCTAGAACATGGCTACAACATATAAACAATTATTTTAGCATAATGCTTAGCTCTGAATCTGCCTACTTTTCATATCCATATTCCCAGGACCCTGATTTAGACAAAAAAACTCATCACTTAGATGACTATCACAATCTTCACTAACTTCCTTTTGTCAATTTTCCAATCCTTCCCTGTTTAAAACCCTCCAATGATTCCCCTTTGCTCATAGCATAATGTATCTCTACCCAAAACAGATATAGATCAAGGTCACGTTTGCAAATAGCTATTAAATTCTTAGGTCATTTTTAACAATTTCTAATACCTTACTGAAATTTAACAGAGCTCGTTTTTTGTTGCTTTGTTGTTTTTGAGACAGACTCTCACTTTGTTGCCCAGGGTGGAGTGCAGTGGTGCAATCTTGGCTCACTGCAACCTCCACCTCCTGGGTTCAAACGATTCTCCTGCCTCAGCCTCCTGAGTAGCACACCGCCACACCCAGCTAATTTTCCTATTTTTAGTAGAGATGGGATTTCACCACTTGGACCAGGCTAGTCTTGAATTCCTGGCCTCAAACAATCCACCTGCCTTGGCCTCCCAAAGTGCTGGGATTACAGGCATGAGTCACCGTGCCCAGCCAATCCGAGCCTTTTTAATTTGACACCTGGTGATATATAGTCCTATATATTAGGTAGCAGATAGATAGTATTAACACTTTTGGTCTGCTAGTTCATGTGTGCTAGCTACTTAAGTCAAAACAATCTAAAATCGTATTTTATTTGCTTTTAAATATCAAATATGATCCCATATTCCAATTGAATTTGAAAGACATCAAAATCTCTCTCTCTAAAGAGATCCCTTTATCAAACTGTCTAGAAGACATCTAGACACTTAAATGGCTTCACTGACACCTCAAATCAAACATATACAAAACTTAACTTCCCATTTCCTAGCCCCTGCCTAAATCT
>CAUYLG010068012.1:0-36492 GCA_963573385.1 Cacajao melanocephalus
CCATGATGCAAGGCTGGTTCAACATATGCAAATCAATAAATGTGATTCATCATGTAAACAGAACTAAAGATAAAAGCTACATGATTATCTCAATAGATGCAGAAAGGCCTTTGATAAAATTCAACATCCCTTCATGCTAAAAAACTTTCAATAAACTAGGTATTGAAGGAACTTGCCTCAGAACATTAGGAGACATATATGACAAACCCACAACCAATATCATACTGAATGGGAAAAAGCTAGAAGCATTCCCCTTGTAAACCAGCACACGACAAGGTTGCCCTCTCTCATCACTCCTGTTCAACATAATATCGGAAGTTCTGGCCAGGGCACTCAGGCAAACAGGAAGAAATAAAAGATATTCAAATAGGAAGAGAGGAAGTCAAACTATCTTTTTTGCAGACAACATGATTCTATATCTAGAAAACCCCATTATCTCAGCCCAAAAGTTTCTTAAGCTGATAAGCAACTGCAGCAAAGTCTCAGGATGGAAAATCAATGTGCAAAAATTGCTAGCATTTCTATACACCAACAACAGGCAAACCAAGAGCCAAATCACAAATGAACTCCCATTCACAGTTGCCACAAAAAGAATTAAATACCTAGGAATACAGCTAACAAGGGAAGTGAAAGATCTCTTCGAGGAGAACTACAAATCACTGCTCAAAGAAATCAGACATGACATAAACAGATGGAAAAACATTCCATGCTCATGGATAGGAAGAATCAGTATCATTAAAATGGCCATACTGCCTAAAGCAATTTATAGATTCAATGCTATTCCCATTAAACTACCATTGCCATTCTTCACAGAATTAGGAAAAACTATTTTAAAATAGTTTTATATGTAAATAAAATAGTTTTTTGGTTCATATGGAACCAAAAAAGGGCCCAAATAGCCAAGGCAATCCTTAGCAAAAAGAACAAAGCTGGAGGCATCATTCTACCTGACTTCAAACTACACTACAAGGCTACAGTAACCAAAACAGCATGGTACTGGTACAAAAACAGACATATAGACCAACAGAACACAATAGAGAACCCAGAAATAAGACTGCACACCTACAACCATCTGATCTTTGACAAATCTGAAAAAAAACAAGTAATGGGGAAAGAATTCCTTATTTAATAAATAGTGCTGGGAGAACTGACTGGTCATATGCAGAAAACTGAAACTGGACCCCTTCCTTACACCATATACAAAAATCAACTCAAGATGGATTAAAGACTTAAATGTAAAACCCTAATCCATAAAAACCCTAGAAGGAAACCTAAGCAATACTATTTAGGACATAGGCATGGTCAGAGATTTCATGATGGAGATGTCAAAAGCCATTGCAACAAAAGAAAAAATTGACATTGGACCTAATTAAACTAAAGAGCTTCTGCACAGCAAAAGAAACTATCAACAGTGTAAACATATAGGCTACAAAATGGGAGAAAATTTTTGCAATCTATTAATCTGACAAAGGTCTAATATCCATTTATAAGGAACTTAAACAAATTTGCAAGAAAAAACAAACAACCCCATTAAAAAGCGGACAAAGGATATGAATAACACTTTTCAAAAGAAGACATATATGCAAGCCAATAAACATATGAAGAAGAGTTCAACATCACTGATCATTAGAAAAATGCAAATCCAATCCACAATGAGATACCATCTCACACCAGTCAGAATGGTGATTATTAAAAAGTCAAAAAACAACAGCTGCTGGTAAGGTTGCAAAGAAAAAGGAATGCTTTTACACTGTTGGTGGGAGTGTAAATTAGTTCAACCATTGTGGAAGGCAGTGTGGTGATTCCTCAAAGACCCAGAGGCAGAAATACCATTCAACCTAGCATTCCCATTACTGGATACATACCCAAAGAAACTAAATCATTCTATTATAAAGACACATGTATGTGTATGTTCACTGCAGCACTGTTCACGATAGCAAAGACATGGAATCAATCTAAATGCCCGTCAATGATAGACTGGATAGAGAAAATGTGGTACATATATGCCATGGACTACTATGCAGTCACAAAAAGGAATGAGATCATTTCCTTTATAGGGACATGAATGGAGCTGGAGGCCATTATCCTTAGCAAACTAATGCAGGAACAGAAAACCAAATATCGCATGTCCTCACTTGTAAGTGAGAACTAAATGATGAGAACACACGGAGGTGGGGAGGGAACAACACACACTGTGGGTAGGTGGGAAGAGGGAGAGGATCAGGAAGAATAGCTAATGGATGCCAGGCTTAATACCTGGGTGATGGGATGATCTCTGCAGCGAACCACCATGGCACACGTTTACCTGTGTAACAAACCTGCACATCCTGCACATGTACCCCTGAACTTAAAAGTTGGAAATTAAAAAATAAATAAAATGTCAGTGTGGAATCTTAAATTATACCAAAATAAAATTTTTATATTTTGTTAAATTATGAAAATTTTAAAAGCTGGCTTTAAGGGCAGGTTTTATGGCTGATTTTGCTGCTACATGCCCAGTGCCTAGTACATAAGGCCCTTAAGAGACACTTGCGGAATGAAAGAATTCGTGGAAAAGGCTCAAGCTATGTCTCTTTAGAGTTACATATATACAGGCTGGTATGGCGACTTTATAATAATCAGAAACCCAGGCTTTTGGTTGAGGTTTCCACCTTATTATCCAAGATATTTGCTTTCCAGCCTGTAGAAAGGAGAAAAAGGAGAGCTGCCACCCTTTGTATCCAGGAGGATCCCTTCTTGAGATTATATTTAATTATATCTGCATGACCCTTTCCCCACCTAAGGTCATATCCATAGTTACCGGGATCAGCACTGGGACATCCCTTATTTTAAGAACATGTCTCAGAAAGTTGCAAAAAAACTTCTACTACATCCCATTGGCCAATACTTCTTACAGGATGACACCTACTTTGCAAGAGAGGCAGGGATATGTAATCTTTATTCTGAGAAGCACACAGTCAGCTTAAAAGGAGGGCTCTATTATTGTGCAAGGAGGAGAGATGAAACATGAGGAGCAGTAACAATTAATCTCTGACACAGTAGTTTGCACGTATGCATTTCCCACCAGACTAGAGTTCCTGGAGGAGAGGAAGCCAGTCTTACTCACCCTCAATCCCCAGCACCTAGCGTGGTGCCTAGCATCTAATAACTCATCGTCACTGATTGTGTGCCGAATTGCATGCTTGCTCAGTTTTAAGGTTGTTTTTGAATCCCAACATCTTTTTCAGAAAGATTTATTTCTTGGAAGCCAAAGCTTTTTTTCCCCTCCCGCTACTGGAAGTATGAAGAAAATTTTCTTCAATCTTCACCCTGAGAATTTGGTGGGGCCCCTGGAGATGAAACAAAAGCTGGGGTGTGTCCCCTAGAACTGGACCATCCGGAATTTTTAACTCAACTCTGCCCACAGTGAGCATCCAGGAATGTGTCAATTTCAGTTTCAGTGTTCCTACCTGTGTGCTCCAGATGTGGGCTTCCTTCCACTCTTGGTAAGCTGGGATCCTGTTTACTTGCCTGAGTTTCCAATATTCAGAGTGAGGTTTGTCCTGTGACTTCAATTTTCTGACGGATCTAAGAAAAGTACTGGTTTTCAGTTGGTCCAGCTTTTTTTCTTGTTGAGAAGCTGCTGCAGGAAGCGGGTGGATTGGCAAGGACGATAGAGAAAAGGGAGAGTAAAGGTGAGAGACAGCGAAGGGAGGCAGGGCATGCAAAGGAGCAAAGACACTCCCGAGCCAGTACCTCCACTTTCCCGTGGCCGTGCCCCACCTTCCGCCCACCTGGGATTCATCTGCTGACCACACAATTCCTGCTGCCACCGCAGCCTCCAATGCGGTAGTTTTCACTGATTGTCCATTAGAATCCCCTGGGAACTCCTACGAATCCCTGGACCTAGGCTTACCCTAATAAAAAGCACCCTGTGGGATTCTAATGCATAGCAGGTGCTGAGAACCAGTGATTAGATTCGTGCGTCTTAAAGAGGGGTTGATCTATGGACCAGCAGAATTGACACCACCAGGAAGCTTGTTAGAAATGCAGCACCTCAGGCCCTATCCCAGAACTACCAAATCAGAACCTTCATTTTAAAAGACCCACAAGTAAGATTTCTATGCCGGTTAAAGTTTACGAAGTGCTGCCAAGATGATCCTCCTATCTCTCCAATTATGTCTGTTCTCTTGAAGCAGACAGTTTCCTGGGAACCGCTATGTGAGCCATGTGATGACCACATGATGTAAGCAGAGAAACTCACCACTCAGTATAGATGGTGTGCCTGCTGTGAGTCCCGGGGGTAGCATGTTTTAAGTGGAGCAAATTAGATCTTCTGACAGGGGAAGGGGATTGAATTCTTTAGTCTGAAATACCAGTACTGTGTTCATTTGTCTGGACTGACCAGAGCAAAAAATGCTATAAATGAACAACCACCCAGAGTTGGGGTTAGTTTGCAGGCGAGGGTTCAGTTTAAAAAAACTTGAGTGGAAAAGCAGATAAAGCAAGAGGCAAAAAGGAATGAGCATTAGGAGTAAGGAAGTGAGAGGAGGAAGACCAGAGGCCAAGCCAGGTCAGGGAAAGAGGAGCACCACAGTGAGGGCTGGGGATGCAGAGGGAGGATGACGAGGGAGAGGAAGTGCAGAGGGTAGTCCTACATACTGACTTCCCCAAGGATGCAGTTTCTCAACACTGGCTTACTTTTATAAGCTCCTTTCCTACAAGATCTCAGTACTTCGTTGCTATAGACTGAATGTGTCTTCCCACCCCCAAATTCATATGTTGAAATCTTAACCCGCAATGTGCTGGTAAAAGGAGATAGGGTATTTGAGAGGTAATTAGATCACAAGGGTGGAGCCCCCATAAATGGGATTAGTGCCCTTATAAGAAGAGATAAAAAGTTTGCACTCAATCTCTGCTCTCAGACATATGAGGACATAATGAGAAGACAGCCATCTGCAAACCAGAAAGAGAGCCATAACCAGCCACCAGATCTGCCAGCACCTTGATCTTAGACTTCCCGGCTTCTCACAAATGTGAGAAATAAATATTTAGGACATCTAGCCTATGATATATTTGTCATAGCATCTTAAGCTATTTGTGGAATAAAATATTAATATGCATTTTTCTGGCATATTACTGTTCACCAGGACCAGAGCAAAAAGCAGAAGTGGAGCATAGCATTGAAGAGCTTGGACTCTGGAGCCACACAACTTAAATTCCAATCTCAGCTCTGACACTCATTAGCTGGTGACCTCGGCCATATCTGTTGGCTTCCCTGGGGCCCTCCCTCATCTCCTGGCATGATATTGGCAATTACTTCATAAGAGCAAATGCAGAAAACCTGTGAAGCAAAAAGGACAATTCCTGGAATCTGTAAGATTATATATATGTATATACAACATATTAATGTAATATATGTGTATTTAGTAATATACACAAGGAGCTAAGACAGTTCTTCTAAATTTTATTGATTGAAGATTGTCCACTATTCCATATTACCTGCCTAAGTTCCTTATAAGTGACAGTGCTAAATGAGAGTAAGATCCCTTACAAAGTTATTTTCACCAAATTAGTGTGTAGACCTTGCTTGGATCCTGATTCAAACAAATGGTGGATACAAAGATGTATTTGATACAGTTGGAAAATTTTGAAAATGGATTCAGTGTTAGACATGAAGGAATTATTGTTAATTTTGTTAGATGTGATGATGGCTTGGTGGTTATGTTAGGAAAAAAGAGTTTTGGCAGTTAAGAGACTCATATTTGTAAGGTACACGGATGTGCTTTGGTCAAGGAATAGGCCGAGGTGAGCATCCAGGACAGAGTGACTCAGTGAGTTTAGGGCACAGGCACATACTCCACTTGTTATGTAACCTGTTTATGTAAGTTCATACTTGGCTCTGAGCCCCTATTGTCTCTAGAAGGTATAACTGTCCTGCTGATGCTGTGCACGGGGCTCAGTTCGGCCCGGCATGGCATAGTACGGCTCCGTTGGCGTTCTGCTGCCCAGAGAGAGTAACGCTGCTGACCCCTGTAAGGGAGAGCCAGTCGCCTTGAAGGCAGATGGAGGGGGAGCCAGGAACCGGCTTGCGCCCAGAGAGAATGAGTTAAGTTGCTGACCCTGTCGCTGGCCTTGCAGGTCAGGGAGTGCAGTTACAAGCGTGGTGACGGTAGGAGCTGCAGAGCTGCCTGCTGAGAGGAGCTTCAGAACCAGAGCAGACAGCTCCGATAAAGGCAGACAGTGTAAGAGAGCTGCTGAATAAAACTACATTTCACCTGCTTACAGCCCCCCAGTATTCTTTCCGCTATTCGCCCATCCACCCACTCGCTTCGGACCTCAGCTGGGGCTGGAACCTAACAGCAAGCAGGACATTTGGTGTGGTCATAGCCCTGGACGCGCCACTATTGAAATATTAGGTCAGACTGTAGACTACTGCCAGTACTTGACCACTTTTGACCTAAAAAAACAGCACTTTCCTATGGTTCAATCTGTTATTAACGAGTGAAATAATTTGATATCTAAAATTCTTTTAAAATATTTTTGGGTGCAAACGGGGTGCAGGGGTGGATAGATGAAATAGGATTGTCAAAATATTGAGAATAGCGGGTCTGAGTGATGAGGATGTTGGGATTCATCATGCTGTTCTCTATGCTTGTGTTTGCTTAAAACTTTTCCATAAGTTTTTTTGGTATTCAACTGTGTGTTATGACTATGAGGTAGTTTTTAGGCCCACTAGTGAACTTTAATCTTGTGTGGACACACAACTGGGCTGTGTGAATGAACCTAAGGCAGGTGGAGCTGGTATCAGCAATGACTGATTGACTGCCTGGAACACCTTGAGGACCCCCTCTGTCATTCTCTATTTCTTCCCTGTTCCTTTTGGAAGACGAATTCGCTGATACAAACTTGTCCAAGTGGTGGGGTCTGGACACAGAGAGGGCTGTGCTGGGCTAGCAAGCCCACATCCTTATGTTTTGTGATTTTAAAAAAAGGGACAACAAGTTCTTATCCCCTAGCAGGAGTGTGGAAAGTCCCAGGAGACCTGATTAGCCCCATTTAGATAGGATGCCCACTCCTTTGACCAATTACCGTGGCCGTGGCTGTGAGAGACTGTAATTGGCCCAGCTTGGGTCACCTGACCACCTCAGTAGCCCGGGAGGCTTCTTGTGCTCTGAAGACTCGGGGGAGAAAGAAGTTCTGAGCAGACAGAAACACTAGCTACCCTTATAAGGTTTCTGGTTGTTTGCACTAGCTATTAGATTACAAGCAGTCTGACCACAGATCCTGTCTTTCTCCTTACCAGTTAATTCTTTGCTTCCCCAGTTTTTATTTCAAAGTTTAAAGAGCTAATTGCAAGGCTTGTTGCAAAACAGAATCAGCATTCCCCCTTTCCCTTCCTTGGAGGTGACTAGTTGTAACTCTCTGAACTGGTTCTTTTGGTTTTGCTTCCACAAATTAGAGTGACATCTTTCTATCCCTCTATTTAGTTCTTCAGTTACAGGCACTGTCTACCTAGTCCCATCATTGAGTTGATTTTGATGTTTTTCATACCCACCCACGCTCCTTACCCAACATATTCGTCCTTTCTATCCCCTCGTGTTCCCTGTAAATTATCTCAGTAGCATTGATCAGGTCAATATTGAACATTTACACGATCCTGACTATGTAAACTGTATCTCTAGCCAAGCTATAGCTGCACAACTTTGTAGTCTCCTTAGAGTTCAGTTTTTTTCCCGTGGAAATGTTTTCTTGGCTGGGTAGAGGCCGTCTCACCAGCATACATCTTTGTTTTATAGAATTACACATAGGTCTGAACTCGGGATTTCACCCCCATGATTTCAGATTACTCATACCCTCTAAAATTCATTTGTTTTTGTTGTATTTTATAAAATAGCTTCAAGTATGGCAACAATGTGGTTGAAAACAATTTTAGGAGGACCTATAGTTATAGAAATGCATCAACTTTGGTCATTATTTTAAAAATATAGATAGCTACCTCTTCAACAATGTAGAGAAAGCATATAAAACAGCACATAAAATGTTTCTGAACTTCTAACTATAGTGCCTTAGGATCAAGAGGTAGGTATGCTTATTGCAAAATTTGGGCTTTCCAAATACTAAATCAGCCTAATGCTTGCAATGTCAAAATAATGTTCAGGAAAGATATCCTAACAGTGGTTCTGAAAGCATAGTTTAGAACAGCATCAATCTCACTTAGGAACTTGTTAGAGATGCAAATCTCCCTCCCTTTTAATGAGAAAGAAAAGGTAGGGAGTAATCTGCGTTTTAGCAAGCCCTCCAGATGATTGTGATGTGGACTGGAGTTTGAAAACCAGAGTCCTGGACAAACATTGTATAAGTTAGGGATCATGCCCAGCTGTTAGTAATGGAGACCTGAGATGACAGTAGCTTAAAGCACATTATCGAGTTTTCCTTCCATAAAAGAAGACTGCAGGTAGGTGGTCTTGGTTGATTCAGATGTCAGATTTTCACTGTCCCTGCCATAAAACCCCCATCCTCATGGTTTTAAAATGGCTGCTGAAATTTCAGCTATAACAAACATTATAGGCAGCAGGAAAAAGCAAGGGAGGTGGGGAGAAGGCAAGCTAGGTAAATATTTTCCAAGTGCACTGTCAGATACCCCGCCCAGTGACTTCGGCTTATAACTCATTTGTCCATCACCCCAAAGTTGAAAGGGGAGCTGAAAATTAATAGCTGGTCATAGTGTTGCTTCGAATAAAACCAGGGATGCCAGAAAGAATGGATACTAGAAGGAACTAGCAACTTCTAGATCTTTCCCGGAATGGCATCAGTCATCGAAGTTAAGCCTTTATCCAGGTGCTACAAAGAACAAAAACAGATTTACAAGAAAAAAACAAACAAGCCCATTCAAAAGTGGGAAAAGGATATGAACAGACACTTTACAAAAGAAGACATATATGAGGCCAGCAAACATGAAAAAATGCTCATCATCACTGGTCATAAGAGAAATGCAAATCAAAACTACACAGAGATACCATCTCACACCAGTTAGAATGGCGATCATTAAAAAATCTGGAGACAACAGATGCTAGAGAGGATGTGGAGAAATAGGAACACTTTTACACTGTTGGTGGGAATGTAAATTAGTTCAACCATTGTGGAAGACAGTGTGGTGATTCCTCAAGGACCTAGAAATAGAAATTCCATTTGATCCAGCAATCCCATTACTGGGTATATATATCCAATGGATTATAAATCGTTCTACTATAAGGACACATGCACACGAATGTTCATTGCAGCACTGTTTACAATAGCAAAGACCTGGAACCAACCCAAATGCACATCAATGATAGACTGGACAGGGAAAATGTGGCACATATACACCATGGAATACTATGCAGCCATAAAAAACGATGAGTTTGTGTCGTTTGTAGGGACATGGATGAACCTGGAAACTCATTCTCAGCAAACTGACAAGAACAGAAAATCAAACACAGCATGTTCTCACTCATAGGTGGATGTTGAACAGTGAGAACACATGGACACAGGGAGGGGTGCATCACACACTGGGGTCTGTCAGGGGGAAATAGGGGAGAGACAGTGGGGGGTGGGAAGTTGGGGAGAAATAGCCTGGGGAGAAATGCCAGATATAGGTGATGGGGAGGAAGGAGGCAAATCACACTGCCATGTGGTGTACCTGTGCAACGATCTTGCATGTTCTTCACATGTACCCCAAAACCTAAAATGCAATTAAAAAAAGCCTACTGGTCATAGTGTATAATTCTTCTAATACATTTTTAAATTATATTTACTAACATTTTGTTAAAGAACTTCATAAACACATCCATACTGGTGTTTTTTTTTGTTTGTTTTTTTTGGTGCTGTCTTTGATTTTGGTATTAGTGTAAAACTAACAATATAAAATGAACTGAGAAGTGTTCTTCCTTTTTTCTGGAATAGATTGCATAGAATTGCTGATCATTTTTCTTTAAAGATTTGGTAGAATTCTCTAGTGAAACCATTTGGAGTTTTAGATTTGGTGGGCAGGGGGAGATTTTTTAAATCACAAATTTAATTTCCTTAATAGTTACAGGGCTATTTAAATAATCTAGTTCATCTTGGATGAGTAGTGGTAGTTTGTGTTTCTTTAGAAACTCAAGTATTTTGAGTGACTGTTAAGTGTGCTTCTAATATGTTTCTAAACACACATAACCACTACTCATTCAGGATGAATTAGATAGTTTGATTAGCTCTATATCTATTTAGGACATTGAATTTGTAATTTAAAATAGTCTATTTTATTTAAGGTATCAAGTACATTGTGTAGGTTTGTTTATAGTAGTCTCTCTCAATATCTTCCAGGTTTGTAGTAACACTCCATGTTTCACTTCTGATGATTTGTGTCCTCACTATTTCTCTGGTAGTCTTGCTAGAGATTTTTCAAGTTCTTCAATCTTTTCAAAGAAAGATCTATTTTTAAAATTTCAATTTCACTCATTTCTTCTTATTTCCTTCTGCTTGCTTTGGATTTATTTTGCCCTTTTATGGTTTTTTTCCTTGTTTGTTTTGTCAGTTCTTGAGGTGGAAGCTTTGATTATTGACTTTAGATTCTTCCTCTTTCCTAAATGTATGCTTTTAATGCTATACATTTTTCTTCTCAGTACTTAGTCACTCTGTCCCACATGTTTTGATGGTTGTATTTTCATTTTCATTCAGTGTAATCAATATATTTTAACAATTCCTCTTAATAATTCATCTTTGATTCATGGATTATATAGAAGTATGTTGCTTAGTTTCAAAGTGTTTGAAAAGTTTGTTACTGATTTTTAGTTTAATTTCATTGTGGTTGAGAAACGCAATATAATTTTGTTTCTTTTAAATTTGTTGAGATTTGTTTTTGAGCCTGTAATAGGGACTGTTCTTGGCATATGTTCTGTGAGAACTTGAAAAAAACATATTTTTCTGTTGCTATATGGAGTGTTTAACAAATTCTGATTAAATTCTGTTGGTTGATGGTGATTTTCAGTTCTTTTATATTCTTGCTGATTTTATGACTAGTCATTCTGTTAATTGCTGAGAAAAGGGTGTTGAAGTTCCAAATATAAGACTATGGATGTGTCTAGTTTTACTTTCAGTTCACATATTTTGCTACCTTCTGGTCTTAGGCAGAAAATTCAACCATATTAGGAGGTGATCTGCTAGACCTAGTTGACTAAAAATTGAGCTTTTATCACATTTCTTATGTTTTATTATATTTCAAAGAGCAAATGTCTTTTGGATTATGTTGACAAATTATATAATTTTCTCCTCTGATATATCCTGAAATGTTTCTTCAGCATGAAGTACATTGTATGTCTTAATTATTCTTAAATGTTTACATCAGAGTTCCATGAGGAAAATGAAGCGTCTGGAGTTCTCTGTGAAGAGACCTGAGGGTTATGTGGTATTGAGATAATTTATTGTAACAGGCCTAAAGTTTCGGTCTTCTGAAACATTGACTTCATTCATTTTAGGTAAAAAATAGTGACTTCTGTTAAAATTCAGAGCTTTTGAAAATTGAGAGCTCTATGAGAGATAGCATTGGCAAAATGATGAGAAGTATGGGCTTTAGAGGCAAAGTTTGTGCTTCCTGGTTATACTTGTGACCTGTGTAACTTTAGGATGGTGTGTAAAGTCTCCAATAGTTTCTTTATCTATGAAATGGGATTTGAATCTCTCAGGATTGTTTTAAGAATCAAATGCACATCCTAGTGCTTTGCATTCACTGTATGTTTCCATCTCAGTTGGATTAAAGGACGGTGTCAATGAGTTTGGGATTAGCTTTATTTCTAGTATGAGAGTTTTCCCATGATGGGGACCATTTCCTTTCATTGGATGAAAATGCTTTCTATAAGTCATAGGGACATTAGTAGGATAGTGCCAGTGACTTTATCAAGTCATGTTTCTGTTCATGGGTCAGAAACGTCATCTTTAGAAAGTGAAAATATGTTTACTTGAGTACTTTTATTTACATACTTAATCACACTTACTGGCCATGGTGCAATAAGTGTGTACCTCTCTCATGGAGAGGTTCCACCACATCACAAGCCAGGTATTAGTTAGAACCAAACGCACTGTGTGGTATCTAAATCCAGCTTTATAATTATTCCTTCTGTTGAGATATGTTAGAAATTAACTACAGGCCAGGCACGGTGGCTCATGCCTGTAATCCCAACACTTTGCGAAGCCGAGGTGGGCAGACCACAAGGTCAGGAGTTCAAGACTAGCCTGGCCAACTTGGTGAAACCCCATCTCTACTACAAACACAAAAATTACCTGAGTGTGGTGGTGTGCGCCTGTAATCCCAGCTATTTGGGAGGCTGAGAAAGGAGAATCGCTTGACCCAGGAGGCGGAGGTTACAGTGAGCTAAGATCACGCCACTGTACCCCAGCCTGGATGACAGAGTGAGACTCCATCTCAAAACGTTAACAACTACAGCACAGACTTCTCTTTTATGGTAGTTATAAAGATTAAAAAAAACCCAACAGGATTATTGTGTCTTTGGTAAAGAAGGGGCAGAAAAGGTGTCAGTGGTTGGGAAAAACCTCTGAAGCAAAGCAGTTTTTATGAACTCACTAAATATCTCAGTTGTGCGTGACTCTGAGGGCTGTATTTTGTTAAATCATTTTGAATTAACTAGGAAACCAGAGCAAGAAAGGCCAGTTGTCAAGAAACGATTCAATCCTCTGTTAGGTATTTGTTTCCATTTGACACAGACTTAGGAGTCTTCACAGGGCTATCAGGAAACGATAGTGGCTTTTTTTTTTTTTTTTTTTTTTTTTTTTTTTTTTTGAGGAGAATGATCTTAGTTAAATTTAGCAAAACTCTTAATGGGTCTGGGAGTTCCAGAAACCATGTGATGGCCCTGCAAGGCCTTGCAGATGCTTTTTAAAATTACTTGGGAACAAAAATATTCCCTTTGGCTGGTGACTTTGTTATGTTTTCTTATGCCCCTACCCTACATGTCTCCGTTGCTGTCCGTGTCAAAGACCAAGAATCTAGAATCAAATGTGTGGGGCAAACACTGAACCCCCAGCCCCTAGCACTTGACTCCCAATATTCCCAGGGAAATGAGGTTTGGGTCAATAGGGATTGAGGCCCTTAGTTTCATAGGCAAGATAGACTGATAAATTGGAGGGAGCGGGTAGAAATATAAAGAAAGCAAATTGATCTTTAGGGCCACCCTCTGCAGGGGAGGAATTATCACCTTCAAGAAGCTTTTATTAAGTGGCTAATGAAGTATGGTGCTCCCGGGGCCCATCCTCCAGGGGGAGTGATTCATTTTGTAGCTAGTTATCTAAATAAGAACGTGTGTGGCATGAACTCCAGTTTTACTGAATTTTTCTGTGACTGTGGTATTGCTTACTGCAGATGTTTCAGAAAAACAAAAGAATTCAAACTAGTTCGGGCAGATGGCCGGGTGGTTGGGAGACAAACTGCTGATTGGCATTCCCCGGCTGCTGCTGCTACCGCTGCTGGAGTCACCTGGCAGACATCTGAGGGGGTGATTAAGTGACAGGTGTGCTGGGGATGTGGCCAGCCGTCTGCCCTCAGGGCCTCTGAGATACCATGTGCAGGTGGCCACATCTGGGATGTGAGTCAAAGCTACAGGTGATGCGTGGGGAGGAGGAATTGGGTTTGGGGCTGTGCGATCACCTCCGCATGCTTGCGGGGAAGACACATGCAGGGAAGAGGCTGGGCTATAGATGAAAAAAGCCATTTCCTGCATGGGAAACAGAGACTGCAGTGTTAAAGATCCTTGTGAGCTGCTGTTTCAGTTCGTGATTACATGCGGCAAGGACTTGGATAATGTAATTCTTCAGTGATTTGCAGCGTGCCTTTCAGGCAGGTTTATTTCAATTCTACTTGAAGCCTCCTCTCAGTGGCTGGGAGGAGGCCAGATGAGTGTTTGCTGGCTCCATTCTCCAATGTAGATGAGAGCTGGGGATGAACAATGCAGATCAAGTGGCAGCCCTTGGCCAGCCCACTCTCCAGCCTCACAGAACCCCGGAGGTTCTCAGCCGAGTGAGGTCAAGGTACCTGAGCAGCCTGAGGTCTAGAGATCACTTGGCTGGGACGCCCAGCAGGGGGAGCTCTGTGACCTGCAGAGAGTGCCTGCCTGCCTGCCTGCCTGCCTCTTTCCAGCTGGGCCAGGTCCCCACACCAGCCTCATCCTCCTTCCAACACGTTTTTGACCTCACTACCTACAGCAGTATTTTTCAGTCTGTGGGTTGCAACCCATTCATGACTTGTGACATTAATCTGGTGATTCACAACAAGCATTGGAAAAAAAATAGAAAGAGAGAATCAGAATTATTTTTTTAGATAGTTTTGTTCTGTTGCCCAGGTTGCACCATCACAGCTCACTGCAGCCTTAAACTCTTAGGCTCATGCCTCCCAAGTGGCTGGAACTACAAGTATATGCCACCACACCCAGCTAATTTTTAAAATTGCTTTTTTTGGGGGGACGGTGGGTAGAGATAGGATCTTGCTATGTTGCCCAGGCTGGTCTCACACTCCTGACCTCAAGTGATCCTTCTGCTGCAGCCTTCCAAAGTGCTGGGATTACAGGCCTGAGCCATTTCACAAGTAGTACCTACTGTTTCATGAAGTATATTCCAAGTGTGCCGTGTGTTTGTTGGCTGGGTAATCTTGTAAAATATATCTCTTACTGTGGGTTGAAACGTTTAAACTGCTGGACTTCTCTGTTAACAAACACCCCTTCCTAGGTAAGATCCTCCTAACATATACACATATCCCTCAAATAAAGGGGAAAAAAGGCAATGCCAAAGCTGGGCACATTTAATCTAACTTAAAATAAAGAGACTATTGTAAGAAATCTGGCCAACCTGCCAATTGAGGTTAATACATTTCGGGTACCCTCTGAATTCAGAAGTGCTGAGTGCTTCTGATGAAGAATGATGGGAGAAGGGGGAGTCTCGGGACATTTCAGTTACTGCTTTGTAACAAAGCACCCCAAAACTTAGTGGCTAATTAAGAATGGGCTTCTTTTATGATGCTCGTGAATTATATGGTTGAGATTCAAGAGGGGCATGGCAGAGATGACCTGACTGCTCTGTGACGTCTGAGGCCTCGGTGAGGAAGACTTGGTGGCTGGAGGCGACTCCGCCTCTGAGAGCTAGAATCACTGGGAAGCACTGACAGGTCTACCAGTTAATGCTCCCTGTCAGGGACACTTCAGTTGAGGCTGCAGCCACAGCAGAGCAGTGGCCTCTCCACGCAACCTGGGCTTCTTCCCACTGTGACCTCCTGGTAGGCAGCCCAATATTCCAAGAGAAGAAGGTGGGAACTATGTGGCCCCTTGGGACCTGGCCTCAGAGTCACTTCTGCTGTTTTCTAAGGGCTTCAGGGCAGCTCTGGAGGGAAAAGACACAGACCACACCTTTCTAGGGAGGAAAAATCAAAGAATTTGATAAGTTGCTGCAGGTAGGAAATACTTTGAGGGGTAGGGTAGGGGTTTGAATTTTAGTGGCCCTTGAAGGACAGGTTGCAGTTGAATGTGGTGGGATGCACCCACGTGGGGGAGACCAGAGGGCACGTGGCCTGTGGTGCAGAAGAAAAGGGATGTGGGGACCTTTATGGAGGCTCTGGGGGTAGAGTGCTGGGATGAGTCCTAAGAACAATGTGTGTGTAAAATCTTAGAGGAACGGCATCTCCTGAAAGGTCTGAGAGTTCCTCTCTCAGGCAAACAGACTGTCAGAAAGCAATAGCTAATTATTGGACAAATGAGTGAACACCCATGCTTGAAGATTACCTGAGTGCTAGCCACTGAATATTTAGTACAAAGAGAAAGCTTCCGAAGCCAAAAGTGGTACAGTAACTCCCTTATCTCCCTTACTAGAAAAGCCTGAAAAGGTACCCAGAGGGCAGGGAGGTTGAAAGGGAAGGAAGGCTAGCAAGATCTCGGCCCCATTCTGCACCCAGCCTGGGTGGGCAAGGTTCTGTCTGAAAGGGAGGGCTGGCCAAGTCTCCAGTTCTTTCACAACCCAAAAACGTGGTTACATATCCAAAGGGAAGATAAAGGGAAGAGAACGCACTCACTTCTGGAGGCTTCTAAGAAAGAACACCCTGTTTTGAAAAGCAGGCAGGATGGGATGCAAATGAGGCTTTCAGAGGCAATTTGGTAGAAAATTGGACGTCTATTAGATGATTACCAGTGTTCACTCCCCCAAACTGGAATAATCCTCCTGATCTGGCTGCATTCATTGGGATAATCTGCAAAATCGTGTTTATGGACTTTAAACAGTGAGAGGGAGCATTTCCGGAGATGCTGATTTCCACAGATCAGAGAACCTCCTCAAAACCCTGAGCTTGGAGGAAGGGGTGGCCATGCGCTCTCCTGTCCCCCACCATCGGGGCTGGTGTGTGAGGGGGGCCAGAAGGCCATTCATGGAGGTCTCCACACAAAAATACAACGTTTTTGCACTGCTTTGGTTGACATTCTTTACATGGGAGTTCCTGGTTTATTAAATAATAAACCCTACACTCTCTCGACCTCACAGAGGTATCTCATGGATTAAGGATTTAGGATAACAATCCCTACTGCGCGCTCCCAGCTTTGCCGTTCAACCACTTTTCCTGTAACAACTTTGGGGCCCTCCATGGGCTCTTGAAGCGGTGTCACATTGCTGCCATCCCCAGCTAGGCTCACAGGAGTCCCTGTCCCCCAGGCCTTTCCCTAAACCCCTACTCCTAGCGCTCTGCCCCAGGAACTTCTGTGCTCTCCTCAGGTCCTTGGAGAAGAGTCACCTCCTGCTCTCCTGCTCGCAAGCTGTCCCTCTGCCAGTCCCAATCCTTGAGCCCTCCCACATTCATCAGACTTGAGGGATTTATTTCCCATCTCCCTCCGTCCCCTCCCCACTTCTCCCATGATTGAGGTGAGTTGCCCCCCGCACACATTTTCCAAACTCTCCAAAAAGCAGCTCTCTCTCTGCCCATCTGTGCATGCGGACAGGGCCTGGACTTCGGGCCGCCTCGCACAGCAGCACTCCCAGCACAGCGCGGCTCCACGGGCTCCCCTCCTTCGACCCGCCCGGGATGCCTGTTGTAGACATTGATGCGGGGGGCTCACCTGGTGCTCGAGGTGGCCATTGGAGCGGTTGGGTGAGCGGGGGCGAAGTCAGAACTGCTGGGGTCCACAGAAGGCCGGCCAGCCTGGCGCTTTCTACTAACTCCCTCCTGCTGCTTCAGATTTGGAAACGATTTTTCAGGCGTGATCACGCAGCTGCCTCTAGGCATTCTGGCACCCCTTGAGGTGGAGACCCCTGAGTTGGGCTTTAGTTGCTTTTATTGCGGGGTACCCTAGGGGGGCAAAGAGAGAGAAATCAATCCACAAAGATCGGGCTCCTCAAAGGGAATTTTTTTTTTTTTTTTTTTTTTTTTTAATGCACCACTCAGAGTAACCAGTGGCACCGCAGAAACTTCATTAACACGCCCATTAGTGGTGTCTGATTCACGGCTGCTGCCGCTGGTGGGAGGCTGGGAGCTGCTGCTGCGAGAGCAAATCAGCTTGCGCTAGTGCATATGTTAATAACACTAATGTTGGAGCATTTGGTGTTCCTCAAAGAAAGATAGTAAAGTACGTGCGCTGTCTCCTCCAACACTTCCTAAGGCAGGCGGCGGGGAGAGGGGAGCAACAAAAAATAAAGCCATTCACTTGCAACATTTATAGTTAGCATTTACAGAGGAGAGCAGACTGTGAGCGATTCTGAAGGCACCACGCCAGCACTCAGACCCTGCGTCTTGCATTATTCAGCAAGTCCGTTGTAAAACGGTTTGGTGACAGGCATGCCGAAGCTTCTGAGTTTGGAAAGGCAAGGCATGCTGGCTGACCAAAGGGTTCCCTTGCTAGCATCTCTTCCTTAGGAGGAACTTGCTATACCATCTGTCGTCTGCCATGCTTACTGGTGTGCTTGAGGATGTACCCAAACGGGGCACCCTTGGGGGCTTCCCTGGAAATCCTACGTGACATCAATTTAGCAACATCAACTCCCACTTTCCTGGATAGAGATCAGTTAGGTTGTATCCACAGCAGAGCTGCTCGAGTTCAGCCTGGCAGGCATCACATTTCATATTTAAACCACAAGTTGATAATCTTTAAGCTTATAATTATTCTAGAGGAATTCATTCAGTTGCCCTCACAAATGAATGTTGTGATGGGGAAGGTCCTGGAGTTCAAAAAGGCAGGCAGTGGCTAGCAATGTATGGGCTAACGGCCTGTGGCACTGGCCCAGCTCTCCTCTGTACCCCTTTAGTGAGAGGGTGGTTCTGTTCCCACTTGCACCTTCTCCCTCCTCAGCCGAAGTAAGAGCTCTCCGTCCTTCGGTGGGAGGGTAGGATGGCCAAGGGTTTTAGTTACTATTATTGCAAGACAAATTATCCCAACACTCACTGGCTCATGGAGTATAGGATCTTGAGATCCTATCACAGACTTAAAGGTTTAGTCTGGAAAGTAGAGCTTAGAGGCTGGAGCTGAGAGGAAGTGGAAGAGAAGGGAAGGGCTGTTATTGCATGGTGCGTAGATTACTGGGTCTTCAAAAGCATATGGTGCTGTCTCAGATGGCATATTTGTGCCCACCATATAGGATTCTCAATGTCTGTCTTCATCTACCTAGTTTCAAATGACTCTCAGCAAAATCTCCAACTTCTTCAGGAAATGGAGATAGTAGAGTTCTTGGGGTTTTCTTTCAGGTTGATGTCCATCAGAAGATACTTCTGATGTAATAAGTGGGCTGCAATGGAACGTAGGATTTTAAAATTTGGATATCTCTCATACTGTAACAAGAAGAAGTTGGTATGCTGAATCTGGTTTTCCGATTGGCAGCATTAAAAGACTGAAAATATGTTTCCACAGTTAACATTTGTAAAAGTCCTGCAGTAAAGACTGCATTGAAAAACTTTGGTTCCAGAGAAATTAGGACAGTTCAGGATGATTCTGATCCATGGTGATTGCCGTGGCATTTCAGCAGCACTGTATGTGCTAGAAGTGGGAGCTGTCAAGTCTTTCAATGAAGTTGTTGTGTAGTTTGAAAAAGAAAGTATCTCCAAACAAACAAAAGCATAGAAACCACGGTTCTATAGCACATTAGGAGATCTGTGGCTCTTGAGCCATCTCTCAGGTTATTTTTAGATAACTTTGCCATAATAGGCCAAGAACCAGGATACTGTTAAAGAACAGCTTCCTCTTGGAGCTGGGGCCAGTGTTAGCATTAAGGTCCTTCATAAGAAGTGTGTATTTGTCATTATTTGGCTGTGAACTATAGTGAAATACTTTTAAAAATGAGAGTATCTTTGCTTTCTTGTTTACGTTTGTCTTTACTACATGTTAAAATAAATTATTTTTCCCAGGCCATGTACTTTCTGGTGATGGAACAGAAGGCAGGCTATTATGAGCATAAGGAGTTGACTGGAATAATGAATAAAGATCAGCTTTAAGGTTCATGAGTTTCATGGTGGTGGTGCTGAGGTGTCTTACTTGGGTCTTCAATATGAGTGTAGCTCATGGAGTAGGGATCTTGACATCCTATTTCAGACTTCAAGGTTTAACCTGGAAAGTAGAGCCTAGAGGCTGGAGGTGAGAGGAGGTGGAAGAGAAGGCAAGGGGTGTTTGTGTTTGTAATGGGGAAAGTCCTGAAGTTCAAAAAGGCAGTCAATGGCTAGCAATGTACGGGTTAAAGGCCTGTGGCGCTGGCCCAGCTCTCCTCTGTACACATTTAGTGATAGATTGTTCTCTTCTCACTTGCACCTTCTCCCTCCTCAGCAAAAATAAGAGCTCTCCACCCCTTGGTGGGATGGAAGGACGGCCAAGAGTCTTAGTTACTATTACTGCAAGACAAACTATCCCAACACACACTGGCTTGAACCACAACCAACTTATTATGCTCATGGTTTCTGTGGGTTAGGAAGGGCACAGTGAGAACATTTTGTTTCTGCCCTGTGGTGTCTAGAATCTCAGCTAAGAAAACATGGAGGCTGGGGGCTGACTTGATGACTGGGAGCCTAGAATTATCTGAAGGCTATTTCACTCTGTGTCTGGGCCCTGGGCTGCTGGGATGTCTGGGAGAGGAAAGCCAAGACTACTAGTCATTTGCCTTCCTTGAAGCATGGTGGCTTGGGGGAGTCAGACTTAGAAGTCTGCTTACATGGAAGCTCAGGACTTCAAGCTAGAATGTTCCAGTGAACAAGGGAGAAGCTGCATCTTTTCAGACCTGGCCCCAGAGGTCACACGGTCACCACGGTCATATGCTATTGGTAGAGCCAGTCCCAAACCCTCCATGATGAGCAGAGAGGAGTGGGCCCCACCTCCTCAATGCAAGTGTGACAAAGACACATCATAGAAGAGATGTGGGATGGGAGATGTTTTGCAGCAACCTTTCAATTCAGCCTCAAATGGGGAGACAAACAAACCAAGCAGAAAAAGCCCAAGGGCAAACCAGGCATGTTCTTGCTTCGGTCTCCCCTTAGAACAGCTCTAACTTAGACTCTCTGCAATGTCTAAACAACGGATTGGTCAAGTTGATCATATTTTTAAAAACTCGTCAGGTTAGCTGTGTAAGGTTGTATAAGCCAAAGACAGATTGGCTGACTGAGAGGTTTTTCACCTTTCTGAAGATTGTTATGTAGGGTCAGGTAAAGAATCAGAGGACCCATGTTTGCCACAAAAGCTTGGAGGCAGCCTTTCTGGCAATGCACCCCCCCCCCCCCATTGTCCCTCTGCCTTCTTGGTTGCTAAGCAGTTACCTGGCAACCATGTGTCCTCCACATTGGCTCTGGAGCCAAGAGGCTCAGCCTCTCCTCCCCCAGCTCTCAAGTCTCCCATGGATCACTGGGGACAGGATACATAATGAGATTTTAATTGTCACATTGTATGAAATCATTTTTTCCATGTGCATATCTTCTAGGCAGAGATGTAATTTCAATTAATTTTGCTTATCTGATGAAATTTTCATATTCTTTAAGCTAATTTCATTTGAACTAATAAGCACTGTGCTCCTCTTTGAGTTCCAGCTCAGATGTCTTAGCCGGAGCCCAGATAGCCTGCATACTCAGGCACGTTAGAGAGCATCTGGGCTGTGTGTGCAGAAGTGCCCTCTCTCCTTGAACACAGCTAGTTTAGGGAGCCTTTCCTTTTGCTTTTTTTCATTTGAACATTCCGGAAAGTGTATTTGGTTTTATTAGTTTTCGGCTTAAGGGATCAGTATTTCCCAAACAAAAGGTGTTCCATTGCTCTAACTGCCAGAGCCATAAAGATTAAAATTACACTTAACTTGAAGGAATGTCTTCCTTTTCTCCCTGCTGCTGCAGGACGTGGGGCAGCTGGTTCTATCTCAGTAATGAGTTTGAGTGTTTGTTTTATTAAGGGAAGGGGGAAGATCAGAAAGGAATTGTAATTTAATATGTGGGAAAAAGGGGCTGATGTACCTTAACTTTATTTCTCAGTAACCCCCACGGGTGTGCTAGCTCTGGTTAAAGTTCCTTTGAACCACAACATGCCTTTGCAGAAACTAAGCTGCTCTCATTTTTTTTTCTATTTATAGTAGAATTAAACTACAAACATTTTATCATTTTATCATTTGTTCTTTGACATGTTACTGAGTTTGGTCAAAACCAAATAAAAACTTGAAGCTATTGAGCAACAGAAATTCAAATGCAAAATATGCTGCAAGGTAAATGTTTAAACAAACCACACATTGGCCAGTTTTTGGGTTTCATTGCTAGCATTTTGTGGCTAGCAAGTTTGTTTCTTATCAAATCAAGAAGAGAAATCTAAGGAATGAGAATGAAAGAAAGGTTTAGTCAGAAGGAGAAAACACAAGTGAGGTTGAGGATACATACACATGCTTACATGTGTACACTCACACAGATGATGGCTAGGTCCTCAGAGAATCAGCCCTGAGCTTCTAGCCCAGACTGTCTCTGGTTCCCTGTGTGGCCTTAGACAAGCACTCAGCCGTTGTTTATACGTGAGTAGAATGAGGAGTAGACTAGGCACAGGACCTGTGGCTGGCTGAGGCTTACCAGTGTTTGATTCAAAGCCAAGCAAATGGGGTTGCACTGAGACCACAAGGGTAGGCACTGAGTTCGGGACTTGACAAAGAAGAGATTAAGAGACTGTAAAAAGAGACACTTGCTTTAATAGTGGCGCTCAAACCTAAGTACTATTCCTCATCCTTACTGTCAGCACAATGAGATTGGATCTGTCTTTCAGGGATGGACTCCCACCAACCACGTGGGAAGACCGATAAATCGTGATGGTTAATATTGAATGTCAACTTGATTGGATTGAAGGATGCAAAGTATTGCTCCTGGGTGTTTCTGTGAGGGTGTTGTCAAAGGAGATTAACCTTTGAGTCAGTGGACTGGGAGAGACAGACCCACCCTCAACCTGGGTGGGCACCATTTGATCAGCTGCCGGTACTGCTAGGATAAAAGCAGGCAGAGGAGCATGGAAGGACTAGACTGACAGAGTCTTCAGGCCTCCATCTTTCTCCCTTGGTGGATGCTTCCTGCCCTCGAACACTCAACTCCAAGTTCTTCAGCTTTTGGCCTCCTGGGCGTATACCAGTGATTTGCCAGGGGCTCTTGGGCCACAGACCGAAGGCTGCACTGTCAGCTTCCCTGCTTTTGAGGCTTTGGGACTTGGGCTGGCTTCCTTGCTCCTCAGCTTGCAGACGGCCTATTGTGGGACTTCACCTTGTGATCGTGTGAGTTAATACTCCTTAAAAGCTCCTTTTCGTATATACATGTATTTCTGTCCGTATTATTTCTGTCCCTCTAGAGAACCCTGGCTGATACAGATTTAAAAACTCAAGCACCAGTGTGACAATTTATGATGGAAATGTAACATGAGAAACACATCTATTATGCAGTTCCAGTGTTTGTAGCCACAGATCAACATCACAAAGCATAAGCTGGAGGAAAGGACATGTTGGTTCTTGGCAGTTTGGGGAAATTATGAATAAAACTGCTAAAAAACATTCATGTCCAAGCTTTTGTGTGAACATGGCTTTCAATTCACTTGGGTTAATGGCTAGAAGTGGGATTGCTGTGTCATATGGTACATATATGGCCAGCGCGTGGTTGGTGTATAGGCAAAATGTCTTCTGAGTGGCTATGCCATTTTTCATTTTCATCAGCAATGAATACTAACCCAAATTATGTTTATATTTACTTGGTAAACAGGGACTTTTTCATTTGTGCAATAAATATTTATTGAGACTTCATTAAATGCAAGTGGTATTCTAGACACTGGGAGCAAAATAGACAAAAATTCCTGTCATCATGGAGTTTATTGTCTAGTTGGTGGAGGAAGAATAAGAAAAAAAAAACAAATGCCATGTATGCAGCATGCCAAATGGCAGTTAGTGCTAAAGAGAAAGATACAACATGGGAGTGAAACTTTCAAGAGCGTGTCAGCAAGGGTTCACTGAAACAGTGACATTTAAGCAAAAACCTGAAGGAGGTGTGGCAGTAAGCCCTGAGAGTACCCAGGGAAAGAGAATTCCAAGTAGAAGGCATGGGAGGTCCAAAAGCCCTAGGATGGGTGCATACCTAGTATGTCAAGTGAGGTTGGTGTGGGTGAGCAGAGTCAGGGAGAAGGGGGTAGCAGGAAATGAGATTAGAGAAAAAAGTGGTGGTTGTGGGGACCAGGTCTTGGAGAACCAAAAAAGATTTCATCTTTTTCTGGAAGTTGAATGCAGAACCATTGGAGGGTTTGAGCTGAGGAGTGGCATGATCTGATCTGACTGAGCCTTTGAAAGGATCACTCTGGATGCTGTGTTGAGAAGCAGAGACTAAATGGTAAGAGAGGAAGCAAGGAGGGTAGTTAGAAAGTTAATGCAGTAATCCAAGGAAGAGACTTGTGGTTTAGACCAGGACAGAAGCAATGGAGATGGTAGGAAGTGACTGGATGCTAAAAATACTGTTAGATTGGAGCCAGCAGAATTTCTTGGTAGATTGGATGCAGAATGTGAGAGAAATAGAAGTCTCTACACTCCTGGGGTTGGGCCCTTAGACCTTACAGATGAAGGGTGTAGTCCTCTATAAGACTGTCCTCACTTGAGACACCAGCTACAAATTCGAGTCCCCAGGGCCACCTTCACTTCTGACCAGCTGGCTACAAATTTAGGTTTGATGACCATGACCACCCTCAGGCTTGATAACTGACCAGAAAGACCCACAGCATTCACTGAAAGCATTATACTTAAGATTACAGTTTTATTACAGCAAAAGGATACAAATTAGAAGAATTGTATAGGGTGAAATTTGAGAGTTTCAAATGCAAAGCTTCCATCTTTAGAGACACATTACTTTCTCAACATAACATATGACAACACTCCCAGAGTCGTGGCAACCAGGGAAGCTCACCTGAGTTTCAGTGGCCAGTGTTCACTGGCATTTCACAAATAGGCCTGATTGATTGAATCACAGCCTGTGTCTTCAGCTCTCCTCCTCTCCCTCTGGGAAGTCGGGCTGATATCATGTGTGCCAAAGTCCCAACGCCCTAATCACATGGTTGGTTTTTCTGATGTGACCTGCCCTATCTTGAGTTATTTCATTAGTACACACTATCTAGGGACCCACCATGAGTCACTTCATTGACATACATTATCAGACATGGTCTGAGTGGCTCAACATGAAAACAAAGACATTGCTGTCTCTTCAGAAATTCCAGTGGCTTACATGTTCACTCCCAGGAGCTAAGGATAAGGGCCAGCCAAATGCTTTACTACACATAGGATAACTTAGAAAATTTTGATGTGAACAAATGGGAAGATGGAATTGTCATGAACTCTGATGAGGAAGAAAGAGCAGGCTTGGGCTGGAGGAGCCTGAGGGTGTATTTGGATATGTTCAGTTTGATGTGACTTCTTTTCGGTCACCTAAGCAGAGATGGAAGTAGATAGCTGATATTCAGGGACAGGTCCTGGTTGGAGGATCAGAACTTCAAGAAACAGATAGGATTCACATTAGAGATATACTGGAGGCTGCAAGTCCTGAGACCTTGTGGCACTGGAGGAGAGAAGTGCTCTCCATCTGGCTCTTTGGGCAGCTCGTCTCTGTCCTCCAGTTTAATTATCCACTTTCTGGTCACCCCATCGTTGCCTAGAAAGTCATCCCTCCCATCCTGCCTCCCTGACATTTTGTCACCTTGATTGGAGGTCCAAGTGCTCCCAGATTCCTCAGTCGAATCTTTACAGGTAATCTCTTGGTTGATTATTATAGGAGTGGAAAATTACAGCCAGCATGGGCGACTTTACAATGTGATCAATCAGAGGATGACTTCCTGCCTTTCACTACCTTATCACTGAGGTCATGTCATACCCATCCCATGCTGCCTTCAAACTCCTCATAATCAGAGGTGGGTAGCAGGGTTCAGGTTACCCTGGCAAGGCATTTGAGTCCTCTGGGGCTGTTAGGCACAATTCATTAAAGGAAATGTTGGACTTGATGCTTTCCGGGGTCTTTGTTGTTGTTGGCTAAAATCTCTACGTCTAAAGAGTGTTGTGTGCTAGTTTTGTGTGTGTGTGAATGTGCCTGTGTGTGTCTTGCCTCCTCAATAGATAAATTTTTATGCAGGGATGTTAAAGGATCCTAGAGCAGTTTAGAACGGATTTTGCTTGATCTCATCTAGTATTTCTTTCCTATCCCTCAGGGCATAGAAATTGGCACATAGTAAATGTTCACTAAATATTTAATGGTGGTGAATTGAAACAGTTATTCAGAAAATTTAAATCCCTTCCCTGCCTCCCATCCAAACCAAACGCTTTTATCTGTGGGTTCAGAGTGTTTCAGATCCTGAGTAATCTGTTTAATAGCATCAGTTTTCACCTTTACTGTGGAGAGATGGAGAGAGAGACACTGAGATACCTCTTAAAGGCAGAATAGAAAGTTGGCTTCTGGGATCAGTGTCTGGTTGGGTTTTATTCCAAATCCACCATTTACGAACTCTTGGGAGAGTTACTTCACCACTCTATGCTTTGGTTTCTTCATCTGTAAAATGAATCTAATAATGGTACTTATCTCATAGGATTGATTTGAGGATTAAACAGTTTAATATTTGAAAAGCACTTGAAATACTTGAAATACTGTATGGCTATTGCAAAGGCTATGTAAGTGGAGGTGGTCTTAGGTATTCAGAGGTGAATTGATTTTTTGTTGTTGTTGTTTTCCTTTTTTTTTTGAGATGGAGTTTTGCCCTTGTTGCCCAGGCTGGAGTGCAGTGGCGAGATCTCCTCTCACTGCAGCCTCTGCCTCCCAGGTTCATGCAATTCTCCTGCCTCAGCCTCCTGAGTAGCTGGGATTACAGGTGTATGCCACCATGCCAAGCTAATTTTTGTATTTTTAGCAGAGATGTAGTTTCACCATGTTTACCAGGACGGTCTCAATCTCCTGACCTTGTGATCCACCCCCCTCCCAAAGTGCTGGAACTATAGGTGTGAGCCACCATGCCCGGCCTTTTTGTCCTTTCTATCAGAATAACATTAGACCTGGCCAGGTGGGTGGTAATACTTGTAGCACATACCTCACACAGTTAGTTTGCACCCCAAGCTAAGGTTACCATGGGCCTAATTTTGTTTTTTTCAAGTGGGAGATGAGTTCGCTGTGTTTCTTTGAAGCTGTAACCTGCAAGTCTCTGTCCTGGGTTGGCCTGGTGACCTAGGTGGAGGTGTGTAGAAGACCCGGAGGAACAGAACAGCACCCCACCTCCCCACCACTGGAGACCACTCAGAGTTCATTTCCTGCTGATTGTGGGTTCAATTCGTTTCCTTTAGGCATGGAAGGTGACTTATTATGGAATAATTCTGTGTGGAGGTAGAGTAGGGAACTTGTTCAGTATCCAGAAGCATTTACCCCTCATTCTGGCTCAGTCTATAATGTGCAATTTTTTGTTGTGGTCAATGTATGCTTCTGCTCCTGCCAAGCCCCTGTATTATGAGAACCAGCACAGCAGCTCTGGTTTTACTGTGAGGAATAAACCACCAACGCAGGTTTCTAATGAAAGTGCTTGGGAGACTTTAATTATAACCACGCTCTTGGGCTCCCTTGGCAGCCCCTTCTCTTTTGATTCTTTTCAGAGGAGAAACAGAAATGGAACTGCTGGTAAGAGCTCATGTCAGGGAGCCTCAGCGAGCTGGGGCTCTTCAGTGCAGCCAGCTCTCCCCAACCCCAGTGGAAAAGCAGTTCCTCCCAGATCACCTGAGCCCCACTGGCTCTCCAAGCTGGCCTGCACCCCAGCACAGTGCAGGGAAGAACCTCTTCAGGGTGCTAGAGGCCAACTGCATGTGGAAGGAAAAAGACCAAGCTTAAAGAAAATCCTGGGTTTATTGCCTCCACTGAGATTTTTAAAAATCGACTACAAACTGCTGTTGTCTGGGCTCTTTGGAACAGGTTGCATGTGTTTGTTCAATGGCATTTGATTTTGCTCTGAAAATTCCCTTCCTTTTCTCTCCTCTCAGTGGCCAGTGTTTAAGGGCTTTGTTTTCCTTACTCCCGTTTTCCTTTTCTCTGTCTCTCTCTGTTTTGCAGTGCCTCCAGCACATAGTAAGCACTCAACAAATGGTGTTCTTTTTTCCTTCTCTTTCACCTGGATCTATTCTGTTTTCTTGCTTGCTTTTTTCTTTTTGTTCCCATAACTTTCTCCCATATAAGTAATATTTCTTTTCTCGCCCTCTGCCAACCTTCCATCCTCTGCATCTCCTGTGTCTAGAATATGCCTCTGCATATCTATAGTTTAGCTCTCGCTTGTGAGTAAGAACATGCACCCACCAAACTTTTAAAGCAGAGCTAACACAAATTCTTCTCCAATTCTTGCCTCAAAATTGAAGAGGCAGGAATTCTTCCTAATTCATTCTATGAGGCAGCATTTACTCTAATACCAAAACCAGACAAGGACACACAGAAACCTCTAGGTGAATATTCCTGATAAACATAGAAGCAAAAATCTTCAATAAAATACTAGCAAACTAAATCTAACAGCACATCAAAAAGATATTACACCTTGATCAAGTGGGTTTCATCCCAGGGATGTAAGGATGGTTTAACATATACAGATCAATAAATGCGATACATCACATCAAGAGAATGAAGGATAAAAACCACATGATCATTTCAGTAGATGCAGACAACATATTGAATACAATTTAACATCCCATCTTGATAAAAACTCTAAAAAAAATTAGCTATAGAAGAAACATACCTCAACATATTAAAAGCCATATATGGCAATTCCACAGCTTATATCATACTGAACTGGAACAAGACAAGGATGCTCACTTGTACCACTCTTTTTCAACATTGTATTGAAAGTCTTGCCAGAGCAATTAGACAAGAGAAAGAAAAGGCATCCAAACAGAAAAAAAGGAAATCAAATTGTCCCTCTTTGAAAACAACATGATCTTATATACAGGAAAACCTAAAGACTTCACCAAAAAACCCTTAGAACCGATAAATGAATGCAATAAAGTTGTAGGATAAAAATGTGCAAAAAGTCAGTAGTGTTTTTATACACCAATAATGAACTAGCTGAAAAAGAAATCAAGAAAGCAATCTCTTATATGATAGCTATGAAAAACACTTAGAAATACATTTAACCAAAAAGGCTTTCATTGATATCTGCAATGAAAACTATTAAACACTGATAAAAGAACTTGAAGACAAAAAAAATTGGAAAGACAACCCATGTTTATGGATTAAAAGAATTAATATTGTGGCTGGGTGTGGTGGCTTATGTCTGTAATCCCAGCACTTTGGGAGGCTGAGGTGGGCGGATCACGAGGTCAGGAGATTGAGATCATCCTGGCTAACACAGTGAAACCCCATCTATACTAAAAATATAACAAATTAGCTGGGTGTGGTGGTGTGCACCTTAGTCCCAGCTACTCGAGTGCCTGAGGCAGGAGAATTGCTTGAACCCAGGAGGTGGAGGTTGCAGTGAGCTGAGATTACACCACTGCACTCCAGTCTGGGTGACAGAGACTTCATCTAAAAAATAAAAAGAATTAATATTGTTAAAATGACAATACTGCCCAAACTAAGCCACAGATTTCTAACAAAATACCAATGACATTCTTCCCAGAAATAGAAAAAAAAATTCTTAAATTTGTGTGGAACCACAGAGGACCCCAAACAGCCAAAGCAATACTGAGCAAAAATAACAGAGCTGGAAGCATCATACTACCTGACTTCAAAATATACTACAAAGCTATAGTAACCAAAATATCATGACAATGATATAAAAACAGACATATAGACAAATGAAATGAGAGAGTCCAGAAATAAATCCACCTATTTACGGCCAACTGATTTTTGCCAGAGTTGCCAAGAAAACACATTGGGGAAAGGACACCCTCTTCAATAAATGATGCTGGAAAAACTAGATATCCATATGCAGAGAAATAAAACTAGGCTCTTGTCTCCCACCATATACAAAAATTAATTAAAAATGGGTTAAATATTTAAATAAATGCAAGATCTGAAACTATAAAATGATTAGAAGAAAACATAGGGGAAATGCTTCAGGGTAGTAGGCAAAGATTTTATGGGTAAGACTTCAAAAGCACAGACAACAAGAAATAGACAAATAGGACTATATCAAACTAAAAAGCTTCTGCACAGCAAAGGAAACAATGAAGTGAGTGAAGAGACAACCTGTAGAATGGGAGAAAATATTTAAAAACTACACATCCAGCAATGGACTAATATCCAGAATCTACAAAGAGTTCAAATAATAGCAAAAAAAAAAAAAAAGTAATCTGATGTAAAATGGGGAAATGATTGGAGTAGACAATTCTCCAAAAAATACACAAATGGCCAACAAGTATATGAAAAAATATTCAACATCACTAATCATCAGGGAAATGCTAATCAAAACGACAGAAAGATCAGAGATTTTTTTAAACCTCAGAATGGCTTAAAAAGAAAAAAACAAATGCCTGTGAAAATGTGGAGAAAAGAGAACTCTTCCATGCTATTGATGATCATGTAAATTAGTACAGCTATGTGAAAAACAGTATGGAGGTTTCTCAAATAACTAAAAATAGAACTACCGCATTATCTAGCAATCCCACTTCTGGGTATTTATCCAAAGGAAAGGAAATCAGTCTATCAAAGAGGGATCTACACTTCCATGGTTATTGTAACACTGGTCACAGTGGCTAAGATATAGAACCAACCAAAACTTTTATGGAAAGATGAATGGATAAGGAAAATGTGCTATAAATATGCAATAGAATACTATTCAGCCATAAAAAAGGATGAAATTTTCCCATTCACTTCAATGTGGATGGAACTGGAAGATTTTGAGTGAAATATTAGACACAGAAAAACAAATACCACATGTTCTCACCTGTGGGACATTTAAAGAAACATTGATATCATAGCAGTAAAGAATAGAATTGTGGTGATTAAGAGTCTGGTAAGGGGAGGAGAAGATCTGAAGAAGTTGGCTAATGGCTACAAAATTACAGCCAGAGAGGAGTTATGAGTTGTAGTGTTCTACAGCAGTGTAGGATGACCAGAGTTAACAATTTATTGTATGTTTTCAACAAGCTGGAAAAGTGGATTTGAAACATTCCCAACACAAAGAAAAGATAAATGTTTGAGGTGCTTAATTTCCCTGATTTGATCATTACATATTATATACTTGTACTGAAATATCACTCTGTATCCCATAAATATGTACAGTTATTACATGTCAACTAAAAAGCGTGAAAAAGGTGATCGCAAAGGGTGTACATTTTTGGGCATGTGTGTGTGAAATCGGTTACTGAAATCCACTGAAGTCAGGAGCTATTCATCAAAAGCTGGAAATGTCAACATTGTTTTCAAGAAACCCTTTTCATGCCTATAGCCTTTGAAGGAGTCAAGGCCACTGACTCATGCTAAAAACAGAAAAGACACAGTGCTATTTAGGCCTGACTTTTAAACAATGCATTATAGTGATGGCAGAGTGCGGGGTGTGAGGAGCGGGAGGTATGTGCACATTTGTGGGTGTGAACATGTCTGTGGGCACATGTTTGTGCTGAGTATGGAGGTTTGCATAAAGTACTTTACAACCCAACCAAGCACTCCTACCTTCAAGATCCTTTTTCCTAACCAAGACCTCCGTACTCTGAGTCCCAGGGTGTTCCACGCATGTGTGAGATAACATATCCCACATTGAGAAGGTCAGGCCTGGCTCTCAGTTCTGTACACCACTTCACAAGGTCATTAGTCTGGTCATTTTCTTAACTCTTGCCCTCTGTCTCCCCATGGCAGGCAACTCATATCTGGGCACATGATAGATGCCTATCAGCCCTTACCAGAATGATTTAAAAAGAAAGGTGAGTTCTTTGTTTGAACTACCGAAGCTCTGAAAACTGCCTATCAGAAGCCATGGTTGTGGAGGGTATTCATTATCACCAAAGAAATCTGAGTTCTGAGCTGTAAGGGCATAAAAGACACTGGCCTTGCCATCACAAGAAGCAAGCCAACAGTCCTGGGAAGAGAACACAACCTCTACACAAAAGGATCCAATTAAACACAGCATACAGTCCCAAGCTTGGTGCTGCAGACAAAAAGACGAATATGACTTGTCTCTTGAGAGGTCTGCTATCTGATGGCAGAGACAGACTTTTAAACAACTAACCATAAAGCAGAAGGATAAGTGCTGCTTTTATAGAAGGTTATATATAAAGTCTTATGAACACATAAAAAGGGGGCCAAGTCATTCTGTCAGGGCTGCTCAAGGAAGATCTCTCACAGAAAGAGATATATGAATTAGACTTTGCAGACGAATAGGAGTTTGCTAGGTTAGGAGAAGCAGGAGAGAATTTTAGGCAGCAAGGACTGACAGAAATAGAGATATTAAAAACACATGGGGCTTGGAAAGCAGGGAGCAGCTTAATGTGGCTGAAGCTGAGGATACAAGGATGGCAAGGTACAGAAGGTAAGAAATGAAACTATATAATGATAACAATGAACGCTAATTGAGTACTTACGTGTCAGACATCATACAAGGCACTTTACATGTTCATTTATTCTTTGTAAGACACATGATGTAGGTACTGTTTGCCGCATTTTACTGTTGGAGAAATTGAGGTACAGTCAATGAGTGCTTAGGAAAGAAACATTCCCAAGGTCAGACAAGATACATGGTAGAGCCGGGCATGACCTCACATGGCCTGACAGCAGACCCTGTGCCCATCACTACTAGGCTGTTGGATGCACATATGGTAGCTCTGGGGCTTAACAGTGACAAAGGTTAGGTTGCTGTGGCTTCAGGGAGAAGGTGGCAGCACAAAGAGGCAAATGAAGCGGATGTGGGTAGGCTGCGGTAAGAGGCATGGAGGAAAGCCATTATCAAAGCCATATGTGTGAGAGTGAGGATGTGGAGTGGGCCATTCACCCAGCCCATTGGTCTGCTCAGTGGCCTGGTGCTTCTTGGCAAACCCCAAATGAACATCTCCTTGATGGCCCCAGAAGCATCCCTGCTCTCCAGAAAGGTCCAGGGAACTCACATCTGCTCACTTTCTCTCTGTTCCTTCCTGCTTCTCCCTGGCCTGGGAAGGTGCAGTCACTCATGCAAGGGAAGATGAATGCCCACTGGAAACTCATGGGCTGATCTTCTCCTCTGTTATGTGAGGTTTTTATAATGTATCTTCTACCAAGCATTCCTGGGTGAGGACGGATGCTATTTGGCAGTGGGATTTAATGAATCCAGCAGTGCTTTGCTCCGTATTAAGAATCCCTGAGGGGTGTTCAGCCGGCTGAGCAGCAGAAGGTTGCAGCTGCACACATTTAAATAAGAGAGACATCAGGGCAGGGTAGCAGAGGCCAAAGGGAGACCATTCCTTGAGTGAAATTGAATTTTGTTAGAGTTAAATTGAGATGCTGAGCTGTCTTTTTACAAACATATTCATGGGCTAGGCTGTCACTTTCATTTAGTGGGCTTGCCATCTGAAGCTGGGGCTGGCTGGTGGAGCCATGGCCTCTCTGCTGAGAATGCAAAGCCTCACCCTGAGAAGCAGGAGCCCAGGTGGGTGGGGGAGGATCTGCAGAGCAACAAGCCAGAGGAGGGTCTAGTCCGCAACCTGCTGCTTCCTCCACCAGCTTCCTCTTCTTGAACCTGGCAAAAGGAGCTGCAAAATCACAATTACAGTATGATGCAGAATACGAAGTATTCTAGTCCCACGGATCAAAGGTGACATTCTGGTTAAGTGCAATCAACAGGCCTGTCAGGTGAGTTACTGACACTCTCTCTGCCTCAGTTTCCTCACTTGTAAGAAGGGCTTTGAAATAGTATCTTTTTAGACTTAACGGTGAGCATGAACTGAAGTAAAACATACCAAGAGCTTAGCTCAGTGCTCAGCCAGCAGCAAGTCTTCATAAAAGTGAAACAGGAGAGTTCTTTTATCTCCCTCACAGGGTGTGCAACGTGGGTGTGGCTCGCTTCTTTGGTGCCACGCTGCTCAAACCCCAAGGGGGAGCATGCAGACAGGCAGGCGCAGAGGTCGTGGGGAGCACTTTTAGGCTCCAACCCCATGGCAGCATCTAGGGATAAGTATTTACAAGCCCAAGTGGGCGTGTGTTACAGTGTGCTCTTTCAGCTTTGCCGTTTGCAGACAGCTTGTGTTCATCAGTTCAGTTAGACCCTCGGCCTTATTGCAAGGGCAGAGGGATTTCTGTATCCTAAATTTTTGCCCAGTGTACCGGAAAAATTGCATCACACAAGGGCTTGGAGGTTAGTGCAAGGTTTTATTGAGCGGTGAAGGTGGCTCTCAGTGAGATGGATGGGGATCGGGGAGGGAAATGGAGCGGGAAGGTGGTCTTCCCCTGGGGTGGGGCCACCCAGTGGCCAAACCTCTAAGCACCCATGGGGGAACTCCCCTTGAAGGCCACGTAGTTCCCCTGTTGCTGGCCTGCCAGTGTCTGCTGGTGTCCGCTGGCGTGTTCCTCTGCTCCTCTCGATGTCCAGGTCCAGCCACTTGTGTTCTCGGGTTTGTATGGGCACAGGATGGGGGGCATGGCAGGTCAAAAGGCAACTTTTTGGGCATGAAAACAGAAGTGCCCGTCCTCAGTTAGGTCCATGGACACAGGCCCGAGGGTGGAGCCCTCACCAGGGACCCTGCCCTTCTTTATCCAGCACTTCCCTTCCCCCTTCCTGTATTAAAAGTAAATTTTACAAATTGTATATGGGAGCAAGTTCTATGCAGGGGTAACTGGGAGGGCACTTGGGTTGCATGATACCTGCGTGCCACCATTTCTAAAACACCTCTGTTTGGAATATATTCCTCATCCCTAAACATTGCCCCTTGTTGTCTTTTTACAGTCAGGTCTGTCTGAGAAGGAGATGTGAGTCATTAACAAGAGGAAGGGAAGCACTAGGTTAGTGTGGCATGTGCAGACATGAGTTAGCCAGGAGGGGGCGTGGTCAGTGCAGAGAGGGCAGGTGCAGGCTAACTTTACAGTTCTGTGGAGACAAGGTCCTGGGGAGTAGCACAAAAGGTGGAGATTGCTGGGTTAGGAAGGGTGGGAAGCAGGGTTACTAGGGTTCCCCTGGCGGCTGTAAGGTTTTTCTGGAGCAGATGGCATTGATGGTCTGTTGAACTGAAATATGGGCCTAGGCCTTGAGAAAGGGTCCTCAGGGAAAAAATTAACATGATGATTTATTTGCTTTAGGCGTGATCTGGGGATTGGCTGTGGTGGAGGTGAACAGGAGTGCTTTCTGTCTATCACTGTTATTGGCAAGTGCTTCCTTCTATTTCAAGACTGGCTGTTAATGGACATAATGCATGAGGGACAACTTGAACTCAAAGTGAAAAAGAGAGGACCCTGGAGCTCACCTCCAGAGTCACAGTCAAGAAAACCTAATGCCTGCATTCTCTAGACCCTTGCTTTGTGACCTTGGACAAGTGCCCTCTGCATTTCAGACCTTTGTTCTCTGGGCCTTTGCTCCTGTTTAATGCAGGGACCACATGAAGACCAGGGGCCTCCTGCTGGTGACCAAGGGCAGCAGAGGGAACCTGTGTGCCTCTAGATGGGGCAGGCACTTTCTCCTTCAGCCTCAAGCTGGAGCTCTCCCTGCTGCTTTTCTTCCCTGGCACCTGGCCTCGCAATCACTTGAGTTTGTGACCTGGGATTAGACTGCCTTGATGATCTCCAAGGTCACTTTGTACTCTGCTATGACAATATTCTAATGGCTTACTAGGAGTGCCCTCAGCTCTCAGCTAAGCTGTTCTTAATCTGGGGTCCTCTGAACCACAGGGACTCATGGGACAGAATTTAGAGTGTTCAAGAATGTAGATGAGATTTTAAACTATCATATGTTTTTATTAACTTGCCATTGAAATTTAACATTCTCCTCACTTAGGAATCTAGGTAACAAACCAGTCACCGTTAGCTGTACCTGTCACTCTGTCACCAGCAGAAATCATAGATGTTTTCATCCTACAGTGCTGGCCCTGGATTTCATGCTGCTGTATAGTTCCTCCATCACAAATGTGGGCCAGCTAGTGACACACTTTAACCAACAGAATGCAGCAGCAGTGACACTGCGTCAGTCTTGCACTTAAGCCTTAAGAAAGCCTGGCAGCTGCCGGGCACAATGGCTCATGCCTGTAATCCCAGCACTTTGAGAGGCTGAGGCGGGCGGATCACGAGGTCAGGAGTTCAAGACCAGACTGACCAACATGGTGAAACCCCATCTCTATTTAAAAAATACAAAAATTAGCTGGGCATGGTGACCTGTGCCTAAAATCTCAGCAACTTGGGAGGCTGAGGTAGGAGAATTACTTGAACCAGGACCTGAGAAGTGGAGGTTGCAGTGAGCCGAGATCGTGACACTGCACTCCAGCCTGGGTTACTGAGCGAGACTCCATCTAAAAAAAAAAAAAAAAAAAAAAAAAAAAAGCCTGGTGGCTTCCACTTTTGTGCTTTTGGGGAGCTCTGAGAAACCACATAAAATATTTGCCACACTGCTGGAGAGACCACATGGACAAGCTATGTGGAGATAGAGACAATATCTCACATGGTCAGCTGAGCTGTCCTAGCTGAGCTCCACCTTCCAACTATCCTACCGAGATGCACAGGGAGACATCTGGAACATTCCAGCCCAGTCCAGGTCTCAGATGAGTGCAGCCTCAGCTTTCATTGCACAAAGGAGAAGAACCACCAAGGCAAGCCCAGTCCACCCACAGAATCGTGAGACATAGTAAAGTAGTTTTTGTTTGAAGCCACTGAGTTTTGGAATGTTTTGTTAGGCAGCAAAAGAAGATTGAAATGAAGTGTTTTTTTTTTTTTTAGAAAGAGAAAGAGAGAAAAGAAAGGGTGAAAGAAAGAAAGAAAGAAAAAGAATGTAAGAGAGAAAGAGGGAGAGAGAACGGGATTCTTGTTCTATTGCCCAGGCTAGAATGCAGTCTAAAAATGGGTATTAAAAACCTCTTTTATGCCAATAATTGTGCTTAACAATGGAGACAGGAAGGAATAAG